>LR749751.1:993250-1102129 GCA_902729485.2 Mus minutoides
GCGAGCGGAGCCGAACGGGGACGGCCAAAGCAAGCAGGGATGGCTGGAGCTAGCGGGGCCGGAGCGAGTGGGGCCGAACGGGAACGGCCAGAACGAGCGGGGCCAACCGGAGCAAGCGGAGCCGATCAGAGCGAGCTGGGCCGGCTGGAACGAGCGGGGGCCGTACGGGGGCGGCCGGGAGCGAGTGGCGCTGGCCGGAGCGAGCAGAGCCGGCGGGAGCAAGCGGGGTTGACCAGAACAAGGAAAAAATTAATTAAAAAAAAAAAAGAATTCATTACAAAGACTTCTATCTTTGTACTACAGTGATCTTATTCTCCAGTTCCTAATGGAACACTTGGCACTCCCATATAGAATAAATATGTTATAGCTATATGCAACACCTGAAACAGCCCATGGAGACTTACATATGAGGATCACTTAGAGCTCAAAGCCAGCCTGGGTTAAGTATAGAACACAGATGTACCACTAAGGGACTGGGTTTTCTCCTCCTATCAGTCTTCTGAGCTATTGGTCTCACTTTAGTCTCTAAACCAAAACATTCATCTGCCCAAAACCCACTGGACATAGGGCTAGCCCAGGATAACAAGTCTCTTAACCTCCCCTCTGGCTCAGAGTAGTCTATCTCTGCACTTAGACCAGTCTCCATTATTATTGTCTCAACATGCCTGTTATTTCTTCTCAAAAACCAGACTTAGTTGAATAGTGAATAAAATCCTGACTATCTATTTTACCACCATGATCTTATTGTCCAGTTGCTAATGAGACACCTGCAGTATGAGGAATGGGGTATGTATTCCCAAAGTCCACATAAATGCTGGAAGAGCATGATGCCTTGTCTGTAAACCCAGCACTGGGGAGGCAGTACAATCCTCCCCAGAGCAGGCTGTCTAGCTAGACTAACTATGGCGCTCTAGCTTAAAGTAATAAGAGACACTGCCTTGAAGAATACAGTGTCGAGCAATCCTTAGCCAGTGCCCAGAGTAGCACAGAGATAATGGTATGCCCACATTTATCATAGCACTATCCAAAGTACCTAAGAATAGAATCAGCCTCATCTTCATCAGTGTGTGAATGGATAAAGGACATGTAGTTGGTGGCACATGCCTTTAATCCCAGCACTCGGGAGGCAGAGGCAGGCGGATTTCTGAGTTCGAGGCCAGCCTGGTCTACAGAGTGAGTTCCAGAACAGCCAGGGCTATACAGAGAAACCCTATCTCAAAAAAAACAAAAGAGAAAAAGAAAAAGAAAGAAAAAGGAAATGTGGTATGTATACACAGTGAAATATTAAGCAGACCCTGTCATTTACAATAAGATAATCTTAGCACTCAGGGAGGCAAGACATCTTGCCTGTGAGCTCTGTGAGCTTTGAGACCAGCTTAATATATATTGCAAGTTCCAGGCCAACCTGGGCTATACAATGAGAACCTATTTTTAAACAAAACAAATAAGCAACCCCTCCAAAAGATACAACTAACAACAACAACAACAAAAGTGGATCAGAATGTAGACTGGTGATTACTTTAATCACACACCTTTAATCTCAGCACTCAGGAGGCAGAGGCAGGCAGACATCTGAGTTTGAGGCCAGGCCCGTCTATAGAGCAAGTTCCAGGACAGCCAGGGATACACAGAGAAACCCTGTTTCAAACAAAGCAAAAAACAACAACAAAAGAATGTGAAAGGATGGGGGCTGGTGAGATGGCTCAGCGGGTAAGAGCACCCGACTGCTCTTCCGAAGGTGATAAGTTCAAATCCCAGCAACCACAAGGTGGCTCACAACCATATGTAACAAGATCTGGCTCCCTCTTCTGGAGTGTCCGAGGACAGCTACAGTGTACTTACATATAATAAAATAAAATTAAAAAAAAAAAAAAAAAAAAAAAAAAAAAAAAAAAAAGAATGTGAAAGGTACAGGTGGCCTGATCGGTGTATACTCAATCATGTGCTTAAATAGCATACCAAACCCCACTAGTGAGAGTTTATACAGAATAATAAAAAAGCCAATGTCAGGGGCTGGAGAGGTGACTCGGTGGTTGAAAGCACTTGTTACTTTTCTAGAAAACTCCAGTTCAGTTCCCAGAATCCATGTAGGGTGGCTCACAGCCACTTGAAACTCCAGCTCCAGGGAACCCAACATTCTCTTCAGGCCTCTATGGACACCTGTGTTCATGTGTACACACCCAAGCACAGACATACACATAAGTAAATATATATATATATATATATATATATATATATATATATATATATATATATATGTGTGTGTGTGTGTGTGTGTGTGTGTGTGTGTGTGTGTGTGTGTATGTATGTATATTTAAAAAGTCAGTGTCAAAAGGTCTCAAGCCAGTTAGTTCTCAAATACCATATTTTACTGGGCAAGCAAGTCACAGTGATGGGCTGGCTGCAACTCATAATAGCCTACTGTTCATTTTCTAAAAACCTGGATTGGACAAACTGAGGGCTCTAAATGCAAAGAAATTGTAAGGAGATGGAAATATTCACCCTGAGCTGACCAGGATATTGAATACACAAGCTGCAACAACACAGAGGATCTTGCAAATATAGATGTATATTAATATATGCATTATGTATTTTCAAAATGTATTCATTAATTTTTGAGGCAAGCACTCTTGTAGTTCATGTCACATTGCATGGTTAAAACTAGATCCTTCTCACCTTCTCTTTTAATTTCTCTATCCCCTATCCACCCTCTGGCCCACATCATTCTCTACCTGCAGAGGCTTGTGAATGGCTGGCAAGGCCTGTTTGGTCAGTTTTTCTTTAAATATTTGAATGCTTACACAAGTCCACACAAGTACCAGAGGTTCAAAAACCTTCATTTCAACATACTTTTTTCCCTTTTTTTTTCCCTTTCGTGAAGGTCTTCTTCGACCTCTTTATTTCAAGAAAAAAGCTATGTTAAATATTTTAAATTTTTAGATACCTGAGAAAATAAATACCATCCATCACACATCATAAACTATCCACTTAGTAGTTAGGAAAAAATTAGACTGTTCCTACCATACAACACAGAGATTACCGTAACCAAGCCTGGACTCACCACTAAGAATTGCACATTGCTAGTATCTTGTCATATCTGCTTCTAGACAAGTGCTTATATATTTTTTTACATATATTTTAAAAGATTTATTTATTCATTTAAATATTTTATTTATGTGTATAAAAATTTTTCATGCATACATGTGTGTGTATCACATGCATGCCCGTTGAAGCGCCTGGAACTGGGGTTATGAGTGGTAGGGAGACATCATGTGGGTGATGAGAACTGAATCCAGGTCCTCTGCAGGAGCAACATGTGCTCTTAACTACTGAGCCATCTCCGCATCCCCTCTTAACTACTGAGCCATCTCCGCATCCCGTCTTAACTACTGAGCCATCTCCGGATCCCCTCTTAACGACTGAGCCATCTCCGCATCCCCTCTTAACTACTGAGCCATCTCCGCATCCCCTCTTAACTACTGAGCCATCTCCGCATCCCGTCTTAACTACTGAGCCATCTCCGCATCCCCTCTTAACTACTGAGCCATCTCCGCATCCCCTCTTAACTACTGAGCTATCTCCGCATCCCCTTGTGCTTATATTTTCTGAGCCAAGTATAGAACACAAAGGAAAGACCACTTCTTACATGGCTAACTTTATAAAGATCAGTGTTCTCTCCAATATTGATAAATACATGGTCATGATAAAAATGTTTGTTTGAGACAGGGGTTTCTCTGTGTAGGCTTGGCTGTCCTGGAACTTGCTCCCTAGACTGGACTTGTCTCAAACTCACAGAGATCCTCCTGCCTCTGCCTGCCTAGTGCTGAGATTAAAGACCACAGCCACCCTGCTCAAATCAAAAAAAATTTTTTTGAGACAGGGTTTCTCTGTGTAGCCCTGGCTGTCCTGGAACTCACTCTGCAGACCAGCAATATTTTTTTGAGATTAGGTCTCATGCAACTCAGGCTGGCGTCAAATTCATGTGTTGCCAAAGACGACTTTGGACTTCATTTTTTTTTTTTAATTTTATTTTTTTCCCCTTGTTCCGGTCAACCCGCTCGCTCCGCTCGACCCCGCTCACTCCCGCCGGCTCCGCTCACTCCGGCCAGCCCCACTCGCTCCCTGCCGCCCCCCCCCCCCCCCCCCCAGCTTGTTCCGGCCGTCCCGTTCGGCCCGTTCGGCCCCACTCGCTCCAGACCCGCTAGCTCTGGCCGTCCCTGCTTGCTTCGGCCGTCCCCGGCTCCGCTCGCTCCGGACAGCCTCACTTGCTCTGGTTGGTCTCTCCAGTCCAAGGATTCATTTCTTATTATTCTTCATAAGTACGCTGTAGCTGACTTCAGATGCACCAGAGGAGGGCGTCAGATCTTGTTACGGGTGGTTGTAAGCCACCATGTGGTTGCTGGGATTTGAACTCATCACCTTCGGAAGAGCAGTCGGGTGCTCTAACCTGCTGAGCCATCTCACCAGCCCCGACTTTGGACTTCTTATCCTCCTGACTGTACCTTCCAAGTCCTAGGATGACAAACATGTATGAGCATGTCTGATTTATGTTGGACTGGGGATTGATCTCAGGGTCTTGGGACTGCTAGGCAAGCTTTTCAACAGCAAAGCCCCTAAGGGATATAACTCCTAAGGGAGATTGTTTTAAATATTTTTTTAAATATTTCCTAATTTGCTGTGGGTAAGTATGCTGTGAACAGGACACGTGTGTGGTGGTCAGATGACAACTTTCCAGGATTGTTCCTCTCTTTCCACCATGTGAGTCCCAGGTCATCAAGCTTGTGTGGCAGGTACCTTTAAAGGAATAATTTTTTTAATACTAAATTTAACTCTAAAGGAATGATTTTTTTTAAAGACAAAATTTACTAAATACCAACAACAATGGATTTGGACTATTATGGTTATATGGAACTTTTACTAATGTCTTTATGATTGATGATTAAAATGCTAGCATACATATAATTTATGAATAACTATATTTTTCGCAAAAGTTTACTTTCCTTACTTTCATTTTACTAAAATGGCAAGTAACGTTGAAGCGTGATTGCTGTTGTTGTTTGAGACAGAATATCATTCTGTGGTCTTAGCTTGTCTGGAATTCAAGGCAATCCTCCTGCCTTGGCTTCTTGAGTACTAGAGTTACAATTTGAGCCACCACACCTGGCTTAATAATACTGTTAAAACCCATCTTTTGCACAGAATGAGTTTTATTTTGAATTTTCAGCGTTGCTTAATGCTGCATGTGGGAAAGTCCTAGTCCCCAGGGTAACACTCTTTAGGGGTGGTGGAACTTGAAGAAAGAAGAGCTAATGAGAGGTCCATGGGTCCCTGTGGCTTGGCTTTGATGTGGTAATGGGTTCTAGGTCTCCTCTTTTCTTCTTCTTCTTCTTCTTCTTCTTCTTCTTCTTCTTCTTCTTCTTCTTCTTCTTCTTCTTCTTCTTCTTCTTCTCCTTCTCCTCCTCCTCCTCCTTCTTCTCTTCTTCTTCTTCTTCTTCTTCTTCTTCTTCTTCTTCTTCTTCTTCTTCTTCTTCTTCTTCTTCGGTTTTTCAAGACAGGGTTTCTCTGTGTAGCCCTGGCTGTCCTGGAACTCACTCTGTAGACCAGGCTGGCCTCGAACTCAGAAATCCTCCTGCCTCTGCCTCCCGAGTACTGGGATTGCTAGGTCTCCTCTTTTTCCTTGCTTTTACATCCTTGCCAGCAAGGCTCTAACCCGGCTCCTGTTATTCTTGCCACAGGATACAGCCATGAGCGTAAAAGCAACAGCGTAGACAGGATGGACTATAAACTCTGAAAATGTAAGCCTCCATTCAATCATCTCTGTTTGTACGGTGATTGAATGTCGTAGATATGTTTTAGACGCCTATATAACTAAAACCCTGAGTAATTACACGCCCTGTGTTCTCCCTTTTGATGGCTGTTTTGCAGTCATTGTAACTTTAGATACTTTTCAAATTTCTGTTTGTTTTTGTTGATGTGTTTGTTTGTTACTTACGGGGATTTTGTGTGGTGCTGGGATTGAACCCGGGACCTTGTGCATGCTGGGTAAGCACTCTACCACCAATCTACATTGATAGCTTGTTTTGTCTGTGTCACTTTGGAACAGTCTCTTAGAGCCCAGAGTGACCTGTATGTGTAGGCAAATGTGACCTAGAACTCCTCATCCCCCTGCCTCTACCTCCCAAGTGCTGGAGTTACAGAAGAGAGCCAACGTGTTGGTGGTACTGGGGGTGGGGGTGACTGAACCTAGGGCTATATAAATGTTAGGCTAGAGCTCTGACAATTTACATCTCTAGCCCAGGAAAATATTTTTATTACATTATAAATTTTTATTCTCCTATCCGATGACCATATAAGCTGTTTGACTCTTGAGCAAGCACATACTGCCTAAGTTTTATTTCTGTGGGGTACTACTCAGACTACAGACTCTTAGTTCATAGAGTAGGTCTATGTCTAACTTTATACAAAACCTTTAAAACAGTTTATGCAGAAAATGTGCTGTTTCCTATTACCATAAGCAGTATATGAGGAGCACCAAATGCCCTTTACTTCCCCAGCCTTGGCTGGTGCCTTTAAATATTGTAGGTTGGTTGTTTTGTCCTCACCCCCACCTCCACACCCACCCCACACCAGAGGTGGGGGTGGGGGTGGGAGGCTGTCATGATCTTTTCTTCACATTCAGCAGGTTCTTTTTGTTATTTTTAAATATTCATTTCTTTTATTTATATGAGTACACTCTAGCTGTCTTCAGACTCACCAGATGAGGGCGTCAGATCCCATTATAGATGGTTCTAAGTCACCATGTGGTTGCTGGGAATTGAACCTCTGGAAGAGCAGTCAGTGCTCTTAACCTCTGAGCCATCTCTCTAGCCCCCCTTTTCGTTGTTTTTTAAGACAAGGTTTTCTGTGTAACCCTAACTGTTCTGAAACTCATTCTGTAGAGCAGGCTGGCCTCACACTCTGAGACCCGCCTGCCTCTGCCTCCTGAGTGCTGGGATTACAGGTATGTGCCACCACTGCCTGGCATTTTCAGGAAGTTCTTGTCTATTCTTAATCTGTAGAGAGTTTAGTTTTCTCAAATATCTTTTCTTTTTTTTTTTTTTTTTTTTTAAAGATTTATTTTATTTATTATATGTAAGTACACTGTAGCTGTCTTCAGGCACTCCAGAAGAGGGCGCCAGATCTCATTAAGGATGGTTGTGAGCCACCATGTGGTTGCTGGGATTTGAACTTATCACCTTCGGAAGAGCAGTCAGGTGCTCTTACCAGCTGAGCCATCTCACCAGCCCCCTCAAATATCTTTTCTATATCTATTCAAATCTTGTACATTTCTAATTTTTCTTAATATATTGATTTTTTATTGACTGGTATAATTTTTCTTTTAGATTTATTTTATTTTACTTTACAGTGTGTTTTGCCTGCATAGATGTATGTGCATCACATGTGTGCCTGAAACCCATGGAGATCAGAAGAAGGTATCACATCCCCTGAAACTGAAGTTGTAGCTGTTGTGAGCTGCTGTGTAGATGCTGGAAACTGAACCCAGGGTCCTCCATGAGAGCAGCGACTGCTGAGCATCTCTCCATCCCATGACTGCTATGTTAACTAGTTTATTTGGATTAATTTCACTTACTTATTTACTTGGAGACATGGTCTCATATAGCTAAGGCTGGCCTTGATTGACAGTTTTGTGGGTTTTTTTTTTTTTCCCTTGTTCCGGTCAACCCCCCTTGCTCTTCTCGACCCCGCTCGCTCCGGCCAGCCCCACTCGCTCCCGGCCGCCCCCAGTACAGCCCCCGCTTGTTCCAGCCAGCCCTGCTCGCTCCGATCGGCTCCGCTTGCTCCGGTTTGGCCCCATTCGTTCCGGCCGTCCCCGTTCGGCCCCACTCACTCCGGCCCTGCTAGCTCCGGCGTCCCCCCTTGCTCCGGCCGTCCCCGTTCGGCTCCGCTCGCTCCGGACAGCCTGGCTTGCTCCGGTTGGTCTCTCCGGTCCAAGGATTCATTTCTTATTATTCTTCATGAGTACGCTGTAGCTGATTTCAGACGCACCAGAGGAGGGCGTCAGATCTTGTTACGGGTGGTTGTAAGCCACCATGTGGTTGCTGGGATTTGAACTCATCACCTTCGGAAGAGCAGTCGGGTGCTCTAACCCGCTGAGCCATCTCACCAGCCCCCTTGTGTTTTGTTTTGAGACAAGATCTCTATGTGATCCAGGCTAATCTTGAAGTCATGACAAGCCTACCTCCTCTCTGCCTCCTGAGTGCTGGGATTATACAAATGAGCCATCCTGTCTGGTTCCATGAAGTGTTAGATATACAGTTTAAGGACTTTGGCCAATGTTATACTGGTACTGCTATTATAAGCTATTGCCTCTCAACTTTTATGAATGCCTTTGGAGACTCCTGGAGGGGCTGCTCCCTCTCTGGGATACCTCCTAACAGTGTAACAGTGTAATTTCTAGCAAGAGTGTGTGTTCCCTTTTTCAAGGGTCAAGGAAATCCGTCTCAAATTTGCAGCAATCCCCCTGCTTCTGCCTCCTCAGTCCTGGAAATGCAGGCATATGCATTGTGTTAAGTATAAACAAGCCATCCTGTGTGAGAAAAGAAGCAACTCTAAAGCCAACCTTTTAGGCTTAGGAGACTGGAAAGGGAGAAGTAAAGCCATTCCAAAGGAAGTGGAGAAAGGGAGCCTGGAAGGAGTCTATAGGGAAGAAGATTCTTGGAGCAGAAAGTTGTCCTATAATTAAACCCCCGCACATGTTACCAGTTCTGCATTTAAAACCTACACAGCCACCATCAATTAGATTAGCATATGACCACTTCTAAGACTTTTAAATTCCTAAATTTGCTGTGTTAGGAGTTGCTGCTCAAATTTACTTCCTGACACATTTCTCCATCTGATCAGTAACGCGACGAAGAGTTCTGCTGTTCAGGTTTTGCACACTTCTCCACATTTAGCTGTTTCCCTTGAGTTTCAGTTGGATTTTGATCTTGACCTCTTTCATCTTTATTAGTTCTTAGTATGCAAATGTAAATCACCTTCTGTAAGACAGTGATGCATGAATAAAGAAAATCTCTGCAAGTTATTTTATATATATTAACAAACTGATATTATACTTAAAAAAAGTCTTAGTTAAGGTTTCTATTGCCGTGAGGAGGAGACACCATGATTACAGCAACTCTTTTTTTTTTTTTGGTTTTTCGAGACAGGGTTTCTCTGTATATCCCTGGCTGTCCTGGAACTCACTTTGTAGACCAGGCTGGCCTCGAACTCAGAAATCTGCCTGCCTCTGCCTCCCGAGTGCTGAGATTAAAGGCGTGCAGCACCACGCCCGGCTTACAGCAACTCTTATGAAGGAAAATATTTAGTTGGGGCTGGCTTACAGTTCAGAGATTTACTCCATTGTCATCATGGTGGGAAGCATGGCGGCACGCAGGCAGATATAGTGCTGGAGAGGTAGCTGAGAGAGAGTTTTTTATCTGGCAGACAACAGGAAGAAAGACTCACTGGGCTAGGCTTGAGCTTCTGAACCCCCAAAGGCCACCCCCAGTGACACTTCCTCCAACAAAGCCACACCTCCTAATAGTGCCACTCCCAGTGAGCCGATAGGGGCCATTTTCATTTAAACCAACACAAAAAATATTTCCTTTGAGCAGGTATGGTAGCTCATACCTTTAATCCTAGCACTCAGGAGGCAGGAGATAAGTGAATCTCTGACTTTGAGGCCAGCCTGGTCTAAAAAAGGAGTTCTAGGACATCCAGGACTACACAGAGAAATCCTGTCTCAAAGAAAAAAAGCCAAAAAAAAGTACATTATTGTTTTAAAATATGCATCTATAAAGCAGGGGTGTGCACATGAGTGTAGATGGACAAGGGAGCCAGTGTAGGGCATTGGATTCTCTAGAGCTGGCCTTCCAGGTGGATTTGAGCCCTTCTATGTGGGTGCTGAGAGTCAAGCTCTAGTCCTCTGCAAGAGCAGTATTGGCACTTAACCAGAGCCATGTCTTTAGTGTCAACAAATAGATTCTAACGTTAATCTGGAGAGAGACATGACCCATAGAATCCAACACTACAGAAAAGACAGTCACTGCCTGTGGAGGGTGGTTAACTCTCACACTGTGTAGTGGTCTAAATGAGAATGGCCCCATAGGCCCATATGTTGGAATATTTGGTCCCCAGTTAGTGGAACTGTTTGGGAAGGATTAGAGGGTGTGGTACTGTTGGAGGAGGTGTGTCACTGGGCTGGCTTTGAGGTTTCAAAAGACTCACACCATTTTGAGCTAGTGTTCTCTATCTCATGCTTGAGGTGAGAGGTGTGAGCTCTCAACTGTTCCTGCCAGGATGCATCTGCTCTGCTGTGATGGACAACAATGCTCTGAAACTGTAAGACCAATTGGACACGTCTTTTCATAAGTTACCTTGGTCACGGTATTTTATCAACAGCTATCGAAAAGTAACACAACTTATGACGACTCTAATGCTCCCTATAAGGCTACAGTAATCAAGGCAGTGTGGTGTTGGTGAAAAATAAGCAAAGGTAGAACCAAGCCGGACCCAGGGAAAGGTGATCAGCCTGCCTTTGACAGAGACGCCAAGTCCACAGGATGGAGAAGATATGGACTTTCAACAAATGGAGCTAGAACCTTTAGCAGGCATATGCAAAGGAAGCCTAGTGGGCTGGAGATTAGAAGCCTGGAAAGAAAGGAGTGAAGTCATTCCAAAGGAAGTGGGAAAAAAAGAGAGCCCGAAGAAGTTTATAGGGAAGGAAATTCTTAGAGCAGAAGTTGACCTATAAATAAGTCTCTGCACATGCTACCAGTGTTAACCAGAGTTAGGGACACTGAAGACCAGAATTCAGTTCCAGTGTTAACCAGAGTTAGGGACACTGAAGGCCAGAATTCAGTTCCAGTGTTAACCAGAGTTAGGGACACTGAAGACCAGAATTCAGTTCCCAGCACACTCATGATAGCTTCAGGATCTGCTATTTTACTTTTAGTATGGTGTGTGTGTGTGGTGTGTGTGTGTGTGTGTGTGTGTGTGTTTGTGTGTGGTGTGTGTGTGTGTGTGTGTGTGTGTGTCTTACTCTGTGGCACTAGCTTTGAACTCACAACACCTCAGCTTCTAGAGTGCTGACATTACAGCAACGAAGTAATATGCCCAGTTCGTAATTCACACACACATGCACACACACAAAATTAGTTTATTTTTCTGTATGGGTATTTTGCCTCCACGCACATACATGCATCTTATGTATCCCTGGTGCCTGATGTCAGAAGGCATCATTGCATCCTTGGAAGTGGAGTTACAGTCAGATTTGAGCTGTCATATGGTAATGGGAATTAAACCAGGTCCACTAAAGGAACAGCCAGTGCTCTTAACCACTGAACTGACTTTTCAAGCCCTGTAATTCTTTTCTTTTCTTTCTTTCTTTCTTTTTTTATTTTGGTTTTTTGAGACTGTATAGCCCTGGCTGTCCTGGAACTCACTCTGTAGACAAGGCGGGTCTTAAACTCAGAAATCCACCTGCCTCTGCCTCCCAAGTGCTGGGATTAAAGGTGTGCACCACCACGCTCGGCTTCTGTAATTATTTTCTTGATAGTTGGAGTTGTGCGTGATGTCTAGGGCAGAAGGGGCTGTCACCCTCGTTCTCTCAGAAGGTGGTGGCAAGGAGCTGGGTAGGATGCAGGACTCTCTAGGCTGTGTTAGCTCTCAGTCTCACAGTGAGCCTGTGGTTTTAGGCTGTGAACATTGCAAATACTTCCCAGCAAGTCCCGTTGGTTTGGGCAACAGACAGGAGTGGGCTGGGTATGGTTCTTGCCCATGTGCAGGGTTAGAAGGAGCTGGAATTCAGTATATCTCTTCTTCCCCATGGAAGGCAAGAGCCAGCTGGAGTTGAGTGTCTCCCTTTTTCCTGTCATTTCTGCTTTGCTAAACCTCCAGCTGGTTCGGCTCTAGTTAAATCATTTCTCCGGGGGGGGGGGGGGGCAGGAGTTGCTAAGAAGATTGGAATGTGCTTGGTATTTCAACATGGTTTCTCTTCTCTCTCTCTACCAGAAGCACTGGGGGTGGGGGTGGCATTTCTCGGACAGTCACCATGAGAACCTATCAGAGCTCCAGGATGCAAAATTCACAGGAGTCTGGGAGCCCCAAGAACGGGGTGTCCCTGGAGTTTTCATCTCCCAGGCTTGCCCACGCAGAGCCTGCAGTATTTTATCAACCTAGTGCAGATGTGCTCAATGCTGGCAGAGCCACTAGGGAAGTTTCAGCTTTTGGATTCCAGTCCTGGTAAGATGTGACTCTCTGGTGTTTGCTTATATATAAGTCTCTCCAATCTGGGAGCAGAGGCTTGCTGTATGACCTCACTTCTCTAATGGACCTTGGAAGAAGGGGTTGAATTTCCAGTTTACTTAGCTTTTTGTCATTGTTAGGAGGGAGGCTTTCTGGCTTTACATGCCAGACCGGAAATGTACCTTTTACGTTGGATGCTTATGTGGATTACAGTCTGCTCTCATAGTTCAGGAAGTTTACATTGCTCCACATTCAGCTATGGGCTCAGAACTCACAAGCTTCCTCTCTGAGGGCTCCTCAGAGGTTGAAATCCTGTGTATGTATGTATAGTCTTCCAGACTTCCAGTGGTTTAGTGTGACTTTTATTTTTAAGCTCAACCTCTTAGTAGCTGCCTGCCCCTCTGGGGCAAAGGAACTTATTACTCAGGCTGGCTTTAAGCAGCTTATTCAAACAAAACTTCACCTCGTATTGATGACCTGTGTGAAGCCCAGGGGTATCCTTCAGCCCCACATCCTACATGTGGGGTAGCCTCGAGCATGTGAAACGCCTTCTGGAGTCTCAGTGTTGACTTAGTCACAGCAGGCCTCCTGCCCTGGTTCTGTCAGACTTCTCTCTGTTCTGTTGGTTCGCATCGCGTCACTGAGCCTCCTCTTCGTCGTCATCGTCGTCAGAGGCCTCCTCTTCATCTTCAAGGTTTCCATGCTCTCAGATGGTGCAATGGTTTGAATGAGGGGTCCCCTGTAGGCTCATTAATTTGCATGCTTAATCACCAGTTGGTAGAAGTTTGGGAAGAGTTAGGAGATGTGGCCTTGCTGGAGGAGGTATATCACTGGGGGTAGCCTAGAAGTTTTCCTAACAGCTCACTCTGCCCGCCCCCCCATCTCTGCCTATAGATGAGGATGTATAGTTCTCAGCTACTACTGCAGCGCCATGCCTGTATTCTCCCTGGCATGATGTTAATGGACTGACTCTCTAAAACTATAAGGCAGCTCCCAGTTAAATGCTATCTTTTATAAGAGTTGTCTTGGGGGCTGGAGAGATGGCTCAGTGATTAAGAGCACTGACTGTTCTTCCAAAGGTCCTGAGTTCAAATCCCAGCAACCACATGGTGGCTTACAACCATCTGTAATGGGATCTGATGCCCTTTCTGGTGTGTCTGAAGACAGCTACAGTATACTCATATACATAAAATAACTTAATAAATCTTAAAAAAAAAAGAGTTGTCTTGGTCAAAAAAGAAAAAAAAGAGTTGTCTTGGTCATGGTGTCTCTTCACAGCACTAGAACAATGACTAAGACAGACAGGTGTAAAGGTTTCCACTCTCTGTTCCAGACAGTTCCTCCCATACAGGCCCCACAGAGCTTTCTTTTTCCCATGTATAGGTTCTGCTCTATTCCACCAAATCTAGGATGGAGACCCACTTTTAAGTGGGCCATGCCTTTTTTTTTTTTTTTTTTTTTTTTTGGTTTTTCAAGACAGGGTTTCTCTGTGTAGCCCTGGCTGTCCTGGAACTCACTTTGTAGACCAGGCTGGCCTTGAACTCAGAAATCCGCCAGACTCTGCCTCCCGAGTGCTGGGATTAAAGGCGTGTGCCACCACACCAGGCGGGCCATGCCTTTTTATGTGGAGAAGGAACAGGAGGCTAGTTGTCCTCCTTTCCTCTTGTAATGCTTTCTACATGGAAAACTCACCCTACAAGGACATGAAGTAGGGGTGGTGTGGGTTTGGGGTGGTGGCAGCTTATCTGGTATTTGTAGCTTACCATGTGTGGGACAGTGTTGAACATGGAAGTACACACTGAATGAAAGGAAAACTGTAGTCCTCTTGGCTGTTTTGTTGTATAGTACAACCTCTAGTACTAAATTGATGGCATTGGATGGGGAGTGGTAGATGAATCCACAGCCTCCTATAATGAGAAGGTAAAGAGGAGTCTCATTATTTGTTTCTTTCTTTGGGGTATCTCTGAGAGAAAGCAACTTCAGGGAAAAAAAGAAGGCGTTGTTCTGGCTCACAGTTTAAGGGGATACAGTACTCCACAGTGGGAAGGCGTGGCTGCAGAAATGCGATGCGGCCAGTCACACTGTGTCCCAGTTAGCCAGCAGAAAGTGATGCTTAGCTCTCTGTCATTTCCCTCTCCTTTTTTTTTTTTTTTTAAAGATTTATTTTATTTATATGAATACACTGTTGCTGTCTTCAGACACTCCAGAAGAGGGCATCAGATCCCATTACAGATGGTTGTGAGCCACCATGTGGTTGCTGGGAATTGAACCAGGACCTCTGGAAGAGTAGTGAGCACTCTTTAACCACTGAGCCATCTTTCCAGCCCCTCCCTCTCCTTTTGATTCATACCAGTACCCTAGCCTATGGGATGGTACTACCCATATTCAGAAGAGTCTTATCCCTTCTTGGGTTACATCTCTTGGGAAACATCCTCCCAGAAACATTCAGAAGTGTGTCTATAGATGATTCTACATCCCATCAAGTTAAGGATGAGGATTAGCCATCCCTGGGGTCTTAAACGAGCCCTCACTGGCTTGGAACTCTCTAAGATCAGCAGGGCCTCAAATCTTCCACTCCTGCTCTGCTGCCCAAATGCTAGGAGTTTAGGTGTCCATCACTATACCCTGTCTACCTGGTTGATAGCTATTTCCCCCTTTAATAGAGAAGCATAGAGGCAGGAGTGGATATAAGAGAGAGTGCAAGCTGTTCAAGGTTTACATTCTTTTGTTGAGCATAGTAGTTCACATCCTAGCACCCTGAAGGCTAAGGCATTTTAAGATCAGTGGTTCAAGGCCAGCCTGGGTTACATAACAAGTTCTAGATCTGCCTGAGCTACTTAATGGAACCTTTTGTAGAAAAGCTGGAATGAAAGAAGAAAAAGAAAAAGAAGAAGAAGAGAAAAAGCTAGGTGTGGTGGTCTACTTGTTGAAGGACATTCAGTAGTTCAAGGCCAGCCTGAGCTGTATAAGACTCTGTTTCAAAAACAGTAAACAAATAGAAAACCAAAACCAAATCAAACATACAAAACTCCCAGAGATGCTCATGTGTGGTTAGATATCACAGTTGGGGTTGTTGCTAACATCTTGTCCTTGTGTGTGAGGGTGTGAAGGCACTGCCTCGGAGCCACTGTCCTGGGAGAGTGGAGCCCTAGCTTAGAGTGCAGGAACCAACTGGCAGAGGTATTGGTCCTCCTAATAATAGCACAGGATCCAGGGGAGGACTCTCTTCCACAATTCCAATTGAGAAAGGCAAAGCAGGCTATCTGTCACATGCTGCAAGCAGGGCCAGCAAGGGGAGGGAGGGCTGGTAGGAGCCTGTGACAGTATCCAGGGCAGGGCTGGGAAGGAATGCTAGATAAGAAGGCAAGAGACCGGATGCCCAGGAGGGAAGGCTGCTGGAAGGAGGTGGGGGCTATGCTTGAATCCCAGCAATGACTGCTAGTTGGGTGTAGGATTTTAGCATGGAGCCTTTTGAATACTGGAAAACTCAAAGCTAACTAACTAAATATTTTTTAAAAGAGCAAACAAAACAAAGAAAATAAAACAAAACACAAAACAAAGAAACAGGAAGAGGAAATTCAGTTTTGGTTGTCCTGGGATCTCCCTCCAGGAGCCCCATCTGGAAGATAAAGCTGTGGGATGGAGCCCTGCTTCTCTTCAAGGCAGCTCTGCAGGACCCCGACTTGGACCATGCAAACCAAAGAAATACACGTGTAAAAGGTTTGCACCCACAATTTCCACATCCCACCTGGGGACAGGAGCTCAAACCAAAGCCTGTGTGCATCTGAACTATGACAGAAACCTCAGCATCAGAGCTGCCCAAGAATCCTGGCACCCAGTGTGCTCTGGGCCGTAGGACCTCTCAGGCCAGGCAGCCGCTTGCTCCTCATTACTGTGCAAACTAAGACCATTTCAGGGGAGAGGCAGGGGACTGCAGGAGTCCATTAATGCTGAGGGCTGTGATGATAATGGCACCTTAGTGTGACCCCAAGTTCATTCAGGCTTCATTAAAGATGCTCCCTGTAGGCAACTTTCGTAGTTGTTTAGATTAGAAACTGTTACTTAAAAATGATAGTTATCCAAGGCCAGCCTGGTCTACAGAGTGAGTTCCAGGACAGCCAGAGCTATACAGAGAAACCCTGTCTCGGAGGGGGGGGGGGGGAGATAGTTATCACTTTGGTGGAATGAGAGCAAGATGACAGTCACAGGCACAAACATGCATTTATTTATGTATATTTTCTTTCTTTCTTTTTTTGTTTATTTATTATGCTTGCTTTTGTGGGTTGTTTTTTTTTTTGGTTTTTTTTTTTTTGGTTTTTTTTAGACAGGGTTTTTCTGTATAGCCTTGGCTGTCCTGGAACTCACTCTGTAGACCAGGCTGGCCTCGAACTCAGAAATCCGCCTGCCTCTGCCTCCCGAGTGCTGGGATTAAAGGCGTGCGCCACCACCGCCCGGCCTTGTTTTTTTTTTTTGATAGAGTTTCTCTCCTTGAACTCACAGAAATTCACTGCCAGCCTTTGCCTTAAAAGTGCTGGAATTAAAGGTGTATGCCATCATGCCTGGATTTTTTTGTTTTTGACTGGGACTCATGTACCCCCTGCTTATTTGGATAATTGGCATATACCAGTTTGCTTAGTTAGTGTGGTACTGAGAATGGAACCCAGGACTCCTTTTTTAAAAATTAAGATTTAATTTATTTTATGTATATAAATGCTTTGCCTAAGTGTATGTGCAGTGCATGCCCCATATCCTTAAAATTCAGAAGTGGTCATTGGATCCCTTGGAACTGGAGTTATAGTTAGTGTGAGCAGCTAAGTGAGTGTTGGGAACTGAGCCTGGGTCCTCTTCAAGAGCAACAAGTGGTCTAACCGCTGAGACATTTTCCCAGCTGAAACCCAGGGCTTCTTGCATGCAGCCTCCCAATCTTCCTAAATCCATGAAGAAGAACGAACCTCACAGAAAAGAAGGGAAATAGAAATGAGAGCAGTGATGGATACAGCTTAGAACTCCAGGACATTGCATAGTTTGATTGACAACTGACACTTCAATTTAGTGGCTTAAAACCATGGGCTAAAGACACAGTTGGTAGAAGCCATCATGCATGAAGCCCTGGCTTCCATACCTAGCACTGTCTAAACAGAATGCGGTGCCATGCACTTCTACAATCAGGAGGTGGAGGCAGAAGGATCACACTCTATGTGAGACCCTGCCTCAAAAAATGAAAAAGATCCTGGGCGTGGTGGCCCACGCCTTTAATCCCAGCACTCGGGAGGCAGAGGCAGGCGGATTTCTGAGTTTGAGGCCAGCCTGGTCTTCATGAGCTCCAGGACAGCCAGGGCTATACAGAGAAACCCTGTCTCGGGCTGGTGAGATGGCTCAGCGGGTAAGAGCACCTGATTGCTCTTCCGAAGGTGTTAAGTTCAAATCCCAGCAACCACATGGTGGCTCACAACCATCCATAACGAGATCTAACTCCCTCTTCTGGAGTGTCTGAAAATAGATAGCTACAGTGTACTTACATATAATAAATAAATAAAATCTTTAAAAAGAAAAAGAAAAAAAAAGAAATCCTGTCTCAAAAAAAAAAAAAAAAAAAAAAAAAAAAAAAAAAAAAAAAAAAAAAAAAAAAAAAAAAAAAAAAAAAAAAAAAAAAAAAAAAAAAAAAAAACAAAAACAAAAAGAGAAAGAAAGAAAGAAAGAAAGAAAGAAAAAAAGAAAAGAAAAAGAAGCTGAGCTCCCAGTGGGTAAGAATGCTTGCAGCTCAAGTGTGAGCGCCCAGGTCCAAACCCCCAGCAGCTTCATAAAGAAAAACTGAACACCACTGTGTATATGTGTAACCCCAGAACGGTGGGATGAAGACAGGTGGATCTTAGGGAGCTCACTAGCCAGCCAGTCTAGCTGAAACATGGGAATCTCCAAGTTCAGTTAGAGACCCTGTCCCACAGAAGCAAGGATAGAGAAATACCAGTATATGCCTTTGACCTCTATGGATGCTCATATCGCCTTACCATGTACATACACATACATGTATGCCATACATACATACATATATACATACATATATTCATACTTTTTTTTAAAAAGCAAGCAGGCAAACAAACAACCCACAATATGAATTGGAGTGCTGGAAACTGCTCAGAAGACAGAGAGCTTAAACGGGATGTCCAGCAGCATGTGTGTGAAGCTCTCAGTCTCTGGGATTGCTTGGAACACATCCTACCTCAGACCTCAAGTTAGGCTGTTCTTCTCCCAGGTGGCCAGAGGATACAGGGAAGATGTATCTCCAGTGGATCCTCACAAAGACCTTTCCTGTACTTCGGATGTATAGAGAAGATGCTTCCTCTGTGGGCCTCATTTAAGTTTCTGGCTTGCCCAATTCCAAGAACTACCTGGCAGTATGTGTGGTTTTCAAAGCAATTAAGACCTCGAGGCTTCATTAAGCAGAACTTGCAGCCTGACACTGCAAGCCTCCCCGCCCCAGGGACAATGGTGTTCAGTCCTGACTAATGCTTCCACGTGTTCTCTCCCAGCTTGGAAGGCAAGATTGTGTGATGGGCCATATTTGACTGTTCCTGTTCTTGGCAGTGTGTGTGTGTGTGTGTGTGTGTGTGTGTGTGTGTGTGTCGGGGGCGGGGCATGTGCATGCACACTGATGCAGACTTGCTCAAGTAAATAATATACATACTATTGTCCCTCCAAAATTCTTAGTGAAATACTATGAAAGGCCTGAGGAGGAGATGCCTTGGTGTGTAAGGTGCTGGCTGTGCAAGCCTGGAGACTTGAGTTCGGATCTCCAGAACCTATGTGAGCCAGACACGGGTCCTGGTGCCTGTAGTGAGGTGGAGACAGAATCCCCCAAATCTCCAGGCAAGCTAGCCTGGTATGTACAGTAGAAAAACAAAAGAGATCCTGCCCCAAACAAGGTGAAAAGCAAGGACTGACAACCCAAGCGGTCCTCACATGCATACAGACACACAGATATACATAGGAGAGAGAGAGAGAGAGAGAGAGAGAGAGAGAGAGAGAGAGAGAGAGAGAGAACTTTTAGCTACATTCACCTTCAAGGTGGGAAAAGCCAATCAATGAGAAAAATATAGTTAAAATACATCAACAGCCTTGTGCTACAGTCTTTTAAAACTATGGATTGATGTTTCTACATCCCTTAGTTAACTTTTACATTATTTTAATTTTTTGTGTTTGGGTGTTTTGCCTGCCAGCATGTCTGTGCATTATGTAGAAGCCTAGTGTCCACAAAGGCCAGAAGAGGGCATTGAATCCCATGGAACTGGAGTTAGAGGTGGTTGTGGGCCACAAAATGAATGCTGGGAGTCAAACCTGGGTCCTCTAGAATATTAGTCACCATTCTTAATGGCTGGGCTATCTCTAGTGCCACACAGTAAAAAACAACAACAGCAAACAAACAAACAAACAAACAAACAAACAAAAATTAACCAACCAAATTGCAGATGCAAAAAGAGCATGATTTGACCTGGGTTTCTGCTAGGTGACCCTAACTATCCTTAGGGCAAAACAATGATACTGACAATATAAAGTATGATCTGTAGTGTGTGTCTTCTTATTTCCCACCAATGCCTGGCAGGGCAGAGATGAGCTCTGCATTCCACGGATGAGGAAACGGGTTCAGAGATATGAAGACATGTTAAAAATACTCTTCAAAGGAAGTTGGATTCAGAGCCAAGTCTGTGCAACACCAAAGTCCTCCCATTACCCCATGCTCTTGCCTCCGGGGGATGACAAAGCTGTGCCAGGGAGCTCCACTGGTCCAGTCATCACTGTCAGCTGTAATGTCAATCAATGGATGCAAATAGGCTGAGCAGAGGAGAGCAGTGAGGTGGCGGTGGGAGGCACAGAGTCTGGAGGAGTGGGCGCACATGGGGAGGTACGGCAGTCTGGTAGAAGTTATCGGCAGATAAGGAACCTGAAGAATCAGTGTCAGCTCACTTGTTGATGACATGTCACATGCTTGTACAAGCCTCTTAGCTACCAGGGTACTGGGCTGTTTGGCTTCGTTTTCCCGGAGTGAGATTGATAAGCACATTCCATTGAGACCAGACGCAGCCAGGAGAGGCCAGATGCCAAACAGCGTACAGACCATGTGGGGAGAGTGGGGAGAAGTCTGCCGCTTTCTAAGGCTGCATGGGATTTCTGTGAAAGGTCAGGGAAGGGAGAAATGAAGAGAATGTGCCGTGAAAATTGGCCTCAAGCTGAATCCATGTTTCTAAGAAGTTGCAAGTCCTGGCTACTAAGAAGGAGAGAGAGCCTGAACGTGTGCGTGTGTATGAAGTATGTGTTCTTGCATGAGCTCCTGTGTCTCCTGTGTCTCCTGTATGTGTTTGTGACACAAGTAATATGATGGACAAGCTTTGGAACAAGTGGTTGTTAACAAGTATTTACAATTTGTTCTCGATCTTTATCCTTGCTGACTTTTTGTTTTTGTTTTTGTTTTTTTTGAGACAGGGTTTCTCTGTGTGCCCTGGCTGTCCTAGAACTCACTTTGTAGACCAGGCTGGCCTCGAACTCAGAAATCCACCTGCCTCTGCCTCCCAAGTGCTGGGATCAAAGGCGTGTGCCACCACGCCCGGCTGCTGACTTTTTTTTTAATGTGGCCTGAGGATATTTTAAAATTTTATATGTATGAGTATGTTGCCTTCATGTATGTGTGTATGTTTGTGTGATATATATGTACATATACCATATATGTGCAGTGTCTGTGGAGGCCAGAAGAGGGCATCATATCTCCTGGAACTGTAGTTAGAGACTGCTGTAAGCTGTTGTGTGGGTGCTGGGACCCAAATTCTGATCAACGGCAAGATCTTGCAGCAAGTTCTTAACGACTCAGCTATTGTTCTAGCCTCCCCCCTGACTCTTTAAGATTTATTTATTTATTTTTATGTATATGAGTACACTGTAGCTGTACAGAAGGTTGTGAGCCTTCATGTGGTCGTTGGGAATTGAATTTAGGGCCTCTGCTCCCTCTGGTTGGCCCTGCTCACTCCAGTCAACTCCACTAACACAGTTCCTGCTAGCTGTGGCCCAAAGGTTGATTTATTATTATTCTTTTTGTTTGTTTGTTTGTTTTTGTTTTTTTCGAGATAGGGTTTCTCTGTATAACCCTGGCTGTCCTGGAACCCTCTCTGTAGACCAGGATGGCCTCGAACTCAGAAATCCGCCTGCCTCTGCCTCCTGAGTGCTGGGATTAAAGGCGTGCGCCACCACGCCCGGCTTCTGACTCATATTTTTAACACATAATTTGATAATTTGTTCATCAGATGATAGTATGAGTAGGTCCAGAGAAGAGGGAAGAGAGACCATATATATAGGAAAGTGGGAGAGGCCTTGGGATGCCACAAATCTCTTTTGAATCCATATTTAGCACCCCCCCCACCAATAGTTCCATATAAGAACAATGGCTAGCAACTATGGAACGTTTACAGCATGTGTGTATGTGTGTATGTGTATGTGTGGTGTAATTTAGTGTGTTGCTTGGTTTTAATTGTTATTGTTGCTCTTTTGTTTTAGTTTTTTGTAGTACGGGAGATTGAACCTAAGGCCTCACTGATGGTGGGCAAACAAGTGCCTACTGAGCTATAATCCCAGGCAGGCTTGAACCCACTCTGTAGTCCAGCCAGGCCTCAAACCTGCAAGTCCCCTGTCTCAGCTTCCCGAGGAAATAGCCGGGAATACAGGCCTTTACCACCAAGCCCAGGTTCATTCAATTTTCTGAGTTGCCCCACAATCTCACTTTGTCCACTAGTGAGCACAAGGAACTGAAAATTTAGGTGCTGGAGGAACTTTCTGGCAATCTCCCAAAAACTGAGGGGCAAATTTGACCCCAGGCCCATCATAATTTTATAGTTATAGTTTTTTTGTTCGTTTGTTTTCTAAGGATCCATGATTCACTTAAGAATGATGCCCCAGACTCAAATAGCATGTAAATGCAAAGACTGTTTTATTCTGCAGAAGTTTAGCATGCTGGGGTCTCCCATTACCAAGACAGAGAGACAACCAAGTGAGCTCACAGTCTCAATTAAAGCACATTGGAGTTATGGGGTAGATACACTTTATCTTACTCTATCTCTAGGCATTCAGGAACCATTACTGGGGTGTGAAGGCTGGAGGGGGGGCATTTCTATTAGTAGTTGACTTGTCTTGACTTGCCCAATTCTTAGGTCTAGTCTCCTTAACTGCCAATTTGAGATCTGTCATGCCTGGCCTTCTCAGTTTGTTTGCTTGTTTTTGTTTTTGAAACAGGGTTTCTCTGCTTCTAGCTCTGACTGTCCTGGGACTCAGTCTATAGGTCACATTGGCCTCAGACTCACAGATCTGTCTGCTTCTGACTCCCAAATGTTAGCATTAAAGGCGTGTACTACCACTACCTAGCCATGTAGTTATACTTTTTTTTTTTCCCTTGTTCCTGTCAACCCCGCTCGCTCCGCTCGACCCCGCTTGCTCCCGCCGGCTCTCCCGCCGGCTCCGCTCGCTCCGGCCAGCCCCACTTGCTCCCGGCCGCTCCCCCCACCCAGTATGGCCCTCGCTTGTTCCAGCCAGCCCCGCTCGCTCCAGTCGGCCTGCTAGCTACGATCGGCTCTGCTTGCTCCGGTTGGCCCCGCTCGTTCAGGCCGCCGTCTTTTTTTTTTTTTTTAATCAGAAGGAAAATTTTTTTTTTTTTTTTTGGTTTTTCGAGACAGGGTTTCTCTGTGTAGCTCAGAAGGAAATATTTTAATTTATTTACTGCTTTGGATCTGAATCGTGAAAGTTGTATGAACACTTAAATAATCTACCTTAAGAATCAAAACTTTGAAAATGTAACAGAGTCATTAATTATATTTTCATTTGTACATTTTGGTGGTGGTGGTATGCATTGTTTGTTTGTTTTTTGCTTTTCCAAGACAGGGTTTCTCTGTATAGCCATGGTTATCCTGGAATTCACTCGATAGACCACAATGGTCTCAAACTCAGAAATCCAGCTGCCTCTGCCTCCCAAGTGCTGGGATCAAAGTTGTGTACCACCATGCCTGGCTCCCTTTGTCCATTTTTATGGACTTTGATTTTCCCTGTCTTGTAAAAATAGTAATTATGGCTTGAAAATGAAAATGCATACTACTACAAGATGTTTTAATAATTTAAAGGGCCTATATTAACTCATATATCATTTAGATTTTCATGATTCAAGCATATTAAAATATTCCAAAAATTAAAATTAAAAAACATTCATTTTTGCCTTTAAAAGATTTTCATTCATTCAAAAATATTTTGAAGGTCAAATATCCAATTCAAGACAGATGGAGAATTTGTGAGTGAACTAAGAACTGTCTTTGCTGAAGCGAAGTAAGAACTCAGTCAGAGTCCTCGTGAGCCGCCCACTCATCCCCTTCGGCAGGTAGGGGATCTCATCTTTGTTGGTCATCACTCCTGCTATGTCTAAGTGTGCCCACTTCATATGCATCACAAACTCGCAGGAATGCGGCAGCTGTACATGCACCTGCCGATCTGTATTTTCCAAGATTGTTGACATCAGCAAGCTGGCAATCTATGACTTGTCTTATATAATGCACAAAGAGGGGCATCCTCCAGAATTGGTCCCCAGTTTCCACGCTGGCCTCAAATAGTTTGTTCCACAGCCAGGATGAATTGGTAAAGACTCCAGTGGCACCTGACCCCAGGGCTACGTCTATGGCACCTGTTAAGGTGGCTGCATTGATGATGACCTTGGGATTAAAGGTGTGTGCATAACAGAGTCTCCCCTTGGTGTCAATGTTATCAACCTGGATGGTCTTCCCATTCCTGGCTCTGACGACATCTCCTGGCTTGTTGGCCTTGCCACTAGGCATATTTTCACAAAGAGGGGCCAAACCAATGATGTTAATGTGCAAATTGAGCTTTGCTGCAGACACAATGGCCGAGCATATTGCTGCTGCTCCTCCCATGTCAGCCCTAATGAGGTCCATATTTGCAGAAGCCTTGATGGAGACACCTCCACTGTCAAAGGTAATGAATGTTCTTTCCCACAAACACCAGGGGTGCTTCAGTTGCATTGGGGCTGCCTGTGTAGTGGATTTCCAAGACACTGGTGGTTCTTCAGACCCCTTGGCTACACTTAGGAACGAACCCATTTCTTGTTCCTCTATCCAGGACTTGGGTCTGATATGGACCTCTGTTTTACTACTGGCACTTTTGAGATTTTTTTTTTTCAATAATTTCAGCGAATCTGGTTGGCGTCATCTCATAGGCTGGAGGCTCCATCAGATGACTGGCCAAGTTCTGTCCAGAAGCAAAGAGGACCCCTTTCTCCCAGGCCTCGAGATCACCGCATCCGTGCAGCTTCGCCGACACAGCCATCTTCTTCTGCTTCAGGTCATTGTACTCATAGAGACCAAGCACAGCTCCTTCTGCAGCAGCTTGCGCATCTCCACAGGGATCCACCTCTACCTATGGCAGCTCCAGGTCTTGGACCCACCTGCATCCTGCTGCAATAGCAGCTCTGATGTTTTCTTTGCCTTCGTGCCAATTTTCCTGGTCATCGACTCCAGCCGATCGCTTACCAAGACCGACCACCACCACGCTGGGGAAGTCCTGATGCAGACCATAGAAGGTTCTGGTTTTGCCTACCTTGAGAGGAGGTCCAGATATGTTCAACATTTCCCTCAGCTTTCCAGACACCAACTTATTAAAACTCTCTCCTGCACTTGTAAACTGTGACAAGTCATCATCTTTGTCTTTGGAATAAATTCCTAAAACAAGGCCCTTTGTCATGTCTGCGGCGGACAGACCCCCGATCCCAGAGACCTCTCGCTCCCAGGCAGCGGAGAGCGACTTGCGCGACAGTCAGAAGGGGCAGTAAGTCTAGTTATACTTATACCCTTTTTTTTTTCCCCCTCGAAACAGGGTTTCTCTGTATAGGGCCTGGCTGTCCTGGAACTCACTTTGTAGACCAGGCTGGCCTCGAACTCAGAAATCTGCCTGCCTCTGCCTCCTGAGTGCTGGGATTAAAGGCGTGGCCACCACGCCCGGCTCTAGTTATACTCTTAAAAGGACATGGAAGGACTTTTTAATAGCACACTTTAGTATTCTGTTAAAGTAGAAATAAATTCACATAGGGTATGGCATTATCTGAAGGTCTAAATGAAACACATTGTTTTAGGTCAGATAATAGGCTCTGTTTTGTTCTCTTTCCCCAGGATTTTCAGTGGTGCCAAGGAGTTGGGGGTGGGAAAAGTCTTGTAGTGATCTATAATAGATGGTTGTGAACCACCATGTGGTTGTGGTGAATTGAACTCAGGACCTCTAGAAGAGTAGTCAGTGCTCTTAACCACTGAGCCATCTCTCCTCAGAATCTCAGGAATTTGAATATTTGGTCCCTGGTTGTTGTTGGTGTTTAGGGAGATTATAAAATTTTATGAGGTAGAGTCTCATTGGTGGAAATAGGATTCTGCAGGTGGACTTTGAGGTTTTATAGCTTCACCCCACTTCCTGTTTCCTCTCTTTCCAACCCTCTCTGGTGTAGATGAAAATGTGATCAGCCAGCTTTTTTTTTTTAAAGATATATATATATATATATATATATATATATATATATATATATTCTCTGTCTTCATGTAAACCAGAAGAAGAAATCAGATTCCACTACAGGTGGTTGTGAGCCACCATGTGGTTGCTGGGAATTAAACTCAGGACCTCTGGAAGAGCAATCAGTGCTCTTAACCACTTAGCCATGTCTCCAGCCCTGTAAGGCATTTTCTTAATTAGTGACTGGTGGCACCCCCCAGCCCGTTGAGGGTGGGTGCTTCAGCTGATGGTAATAGGTTCTATAAATAAGCAGGCTGAGCAAGCCACGTGGAGTAAGTCAGTAAGCAGTACCCCTCCATGGCTCTGCATCAGTTCCTGCCTCCAGGTTCCTGCCCTGTTTGAGTTCCTGTCCTGACTTCCTTTGATGATGGAAATATAAGTGGAAGTATAATCCAAATAAACTCTTTCTTTCCCAAGTTGCTTTGATCATGGTATTCATCACAGCAGTGATAACCCTACCTATGAAAAATGCCCTTGCTGGGCAGTGGTGGCACATGCCTTTAAAGCCAGCACTTGGGAGGCAGAAGCAGGCAGATTTCTGAGTTTGTGGCCAGCCTGGTCTACAGAATGAGTTCTAGGACAGCCAGTGCTATATAGAGAAACTCTGTCAAAAAAAAAAAAAGAGAGAAAAAAGAAAAAACAGAAAGAAAGAAAAATAAAAATGCCCTCCTAAGGCCAGACGTGGTAGCGCACGCCTTTAATCCCAGCACTAGGGAGGCAGAGGCAGGCGGATTTCTGAGTTCGAGGCCAGCCTGGTCTACAAAGTGAGTTCCAGGACAGCCAGGGCTGTACAGAGAAACCCTGTCTCGAAAAACCAAAAAAAAAAAAAAAAAGCCCTCCTAGACTGGCCTGCACCACATCATATTGCTGGAGTTACCTCCAAAGGATGGGCTGGTCTCTAGGCTCTAAATGATTTTATTTTTAACATGTATAGGTGTTTTACTCACGTGTATGTCTGTGCATCTTATGTGTGCCATGCCCTTGGACTTTAGTGAGGGCATTGGACATCCTACAACTGGAGGTATTGATGGCTGTGTGCCTCCATGTGGGTGCTGGAAACTGAACCCAGGTTCTCTGGAAGAACAGCAAGTGTTCAACTTACAGAGCCATTTCTCTAGCTCCTTATTTTTTATTCTAGTCACAAGAAGTTTCTGAAATTAACATTCAGTGGTTTTTAACATGCCTACAGAGAAACATATTGGCCACTGCTGTGCAACTACCTAATTCCAGAATATTCTCCTTGCCCTAAGGAGAATGTTGTACACATTAGTAGATACTCACGATCTGATCTCTTCTCTCTGCACCTGATGACTGGTATTCTGCTGCTGGTCTCTATGGGTTTGTTTGCCTTCTCTGCCTATTTCATATAAAATAAGGCCATGCGACATGTAGCCTTTTGTGTCTAGATTCTTTCACGTACTGTGCTGCTTCAAGAGCGGTCCATGTGCAACATTAGTCAGTGGATCCGTACTGCATCCTGGTACAGATGTAGTGCATCTTTCTTTATCCATTCATGACCTGATAAAAGTTTGGCTGTTTCTGCTTCAGGGCTGCTATAAATAAAGATGCTATCAACACTTGCATGCATACCTTAGTATAGATGTGTGTTTCCAGTTATCTTGGGTATCTACCCAGGAATACAGTTGCCAGTTTTGGAGATAATTTTGTGGTGAACTTTTTGAGGAATTACCAAATTCAAATGGTTTTGCAAAATGACCACCACATATTTGTATTCCCAGAAACAAAATACCAGGGCTCCAATTTCCTCACAGCTTAATCAATGTTTTTGGTTTTTCGAGACAGGGTTTCTCTGTATAGCCCTGGCTGTCCTGGAACTCACTTTGTAGTCCAGGCTGGCCTCGAACTCAGAAATCCTCCTGCCTCTGCCTCCTGAGTGCTGGGATCAAAGGCGTGTGCCACCACGCCCGGCTCTTTTTTGAGACAGGTTTTTATACAGAGAAACCCTGTCTCGAAAAACCAAAAAAAAAAAAAAAAAAAAAAAAAAAAAAAAAAAAAAAAAAAAAAAAAAAAAAAAAAAAAAAAAAAAAAAAAAAAAAAAAAAAAAAAAAAAAAAAAAAAAAAAAAAAAAAAAAAGAAATGGCAAAGGATGGCTTTTTATAAAGTGGTGATTTGGTAAAACCTGGACGAAGGGACTTATGCTGAGAAAGCCTGAATCAGGCTTATGCCAGTAAGAGCTCAGGGCAATGGCAAAGAAAGGCCCTCCTGCTGGATGCGTGCCTTTAATCCCAGCACTGGGAAGGTAGAGGCAGGTGGATCTCCAAGTCTCAGGCCAGGCTGGACTACAGAGTGAGTTCCAGGACAGACAGGGATACATAGAGAACCCTTGTTTCAAAAAACAAAATAACCCCAAAAGTCAAAACTATCATGTTCTTCTCTGGGCTTCCACCTGTTGCAGACACAGGACAACCTGAAGCTGTTCTTGCCCTCAGTGCAACTTCCCAGACAATGACTTGGCCTTGGCATCAAGTATACTTTATTTATTTTTTTTGTTTTGTTTTGTTTTTTGTTTGTTTGTGTTTTTTTTGTTTTTTTTTTTGTTTTTTTTGTTTTTTGTTTTTCGAGACAGGGTTTCTCTGTGTAGCCCTGGCTGTCCTGGAACTCACTCTGTAGACCAGGCTGGCCTCGAACTCAGAAATTCGCCTGCCTCTGCCTCCCGAGTGCTGGGATTAAAGGCGTGCGCCACCACGCCCAGCTCAAGTATACTTTAAAAATCTATTGTTTTAGACAAGATTTGGCTTAGACTTTAGGCTGGCTTGCCAAACTGGTTGTTAGCTCAGGTTGGCCTTGAAGTCCTGGTCTTCTTTCTTCTGCCTACAGAGAGTTGGAATTATAGGTGTGTGCTGTGATAAACAGATTTAAAAGCAAAAAACCCAAACCAAACAAAAACAAGACAAAACTAAGGCTAATTATGTTTACTGAGTTAGCACCGTGGAGTACTTGTTGACTGGACAGTGCCTCTATTGACACGGTGTCTTCCTATCTTGCAGACTAAAGTCTCTAACATGGTAATCTTCCTGGACAATACCATATTCAATTTATTTTGAAAACAATTGTTCTCTGACATCAGACATTTCTTTTGTAGTCAGTAAAGGTTGTTCCATTTTCATTATAGCAGAAATATTCATTTTAGGAGTGAGAACGGAAAGATAAGGCCCCCACAGAGCCACTGTTTGCAGAGGAAGCTGATTGGAGCCCACAAGCTGTGCCCTTTGTTCAGGGGTTCAGTCACCGCAGAGCAGAGTGCCAAGGCCGGGTGCGGAGATAAAGACGCTGCTGTTAAATACACATGCACCTGTGAGAATTACAGAGCCAGCCAGGTGCCTCCTAGGTTTCCACAGAATCAGTACCACTGGCTTAGCCTGTGGATCACACAGAAGACAAAAAGCCTTTATAGAAAACCAGCTTGGGAGGTGGGGGTGAAAAGGGTTACATATCTCAGTGGTGTAGCTGCCCCTGCACAAATGTTGTCATCGTAGTACAAGAGTAGCTTGTTGGGAGGAAAGGGGTAAAGTGGAA
Source organism: Mus minutoides (assembly GCA_902729485.2). Classification (NCBI taxonomy): domain Eukaryota; kingdom Metazoa; phylum Chordata; class Mammalia; order Rodentia; family Muridae; genus Mus; species Mus minutoides. The sequence goes on from LR749751.1 coordinate 1,022,660, forward strand.
GGGAGGGAGAAGGGGGAAAAGGGATAACAATAGCGGATGTGGTGGTTTGAATAGGTATGGACCCCATAGACTCATAGGAGTGGCGCTATTAAAAAGTATGGCCTTGTTGGAGTAGGTGTGGCCTTGTTGGAGGAAGTGTTTTGCTGGGGGCGGGCTTTGACGTCTTATAAACTCATGTCTGGCCAGTGTGACACAGTGCCTTGCTGCCTGTGGATCAAGATGTAGCACCCTCAGCTCCTTCTACAGCACCTTTTCTGCTTGCATGCTGCCATGTCTTGCCATCATGATAATGAACTAAACCTCTGAAACTATAAGTCATCTCCAATTAAATGTCTTCCTATATAAGAGTTGCTGTGGTCATGGTATCTCTTCATAGCAATAGAACCCTAAGATAGGGGATATGGGCATATAACTAAAAAATATATATGTATGTATGTATGCATGCATGCATGTATGTGTATGTATATATGAAATAGAAAAAGAAAGATGGAAGGAAGGAAAGAAAAGAAAGAAAGAAAGAAAGAAAGAAAGAAGAAAGAAAGAAAGAAAGAGAAATAAAGAAACTTCACTCACCGGGCATGGTGGCGCATGCCTTTAATCCCAGCACTCTGAGGCAGAGGCAGGCGGATTTCTGAGTTTGAGGCCAGCCTGGTTTACAAAGTAAGTTCCAGGACAGCCAGGGCTACACAGAGAAACCCTGTCTTGAAAAAACAAAAACAAAACAATCAAACAAAAACAAAAACAACAAAAAAAGAAACTTCACTCTTCCAGAATCCAATTGTTAGTATCTGCCCCCTTCCCCAAGGCACTTCCCAAGTCATTTCCCCAAGTCACTAATAGATGCATACGGGAAAGTCTTAGTCATTTGATGAGGTAATATTTGTTATTTAAAAAAATTACAAACAGAACTGGGTGATTAAAGTCAAGTCAGCAAATATTTCGCAAGCACCCAGTGTTTCTATGTATGATCAACAAGCCCCTCATTGTAACGCTGAGGCTCTCTGGATGGTGAGGAGCAAGAGCAGGAAGGGACATTTCTACCCGGATCTCTCTCTGCACTGACATTTTCCAGCTCAGTTTGGGAATGTAATTGCTCCACAACTTTACTTTAGTTTAAACGTTTTGTTGATGCCTGGTTAATTCGCCCAACCCACCCCCACTCCTACCCCCATTTTTGAAGCAGAATACTATATCTTGTATCCCACCCAGACTGCCCTTGAACACACTATGTAGCTGAAGATGGTCTTGAACTCCTGATCCTCCTGCTTCTACCTCCTGAGTTCTGGGAGCACAGAACCCAGGACTTTACATATGCTATCAAGTACTCTGCCAACGGAGCCTCATCCCCAGCTCCAAGTCTCCTAACTTTGTTCTTCCCTTCTTTTCCCAAGCTGAATTTGGCTCTTCTTAGCTTTTGCATTTTTATATTTTAGATCATTATATTGACCTAAAATATTCATTTTAGTTCAACTTGTCAATTTCCATTCATAAAACATTGCTGACACAAAATTTATGAGGATTATACATAGCTTATAGATAGATTTGTAGAAAATTACTGTTCTTATTTTTTACTCATAAACATGGTATGTCCCCTCTCATTTACTTAGATTTTTATTTATCTTTTTTTTTTTTTTTTTTTTTTTTTTTTTTTTTTTTTTTTTTTTTTTTTTTTTTTTTTTTTTTTTTTTTTTTTTTTTTTTTTTTTTTTTTTTTTTTTTTTTTTTTTTTTTTTTTTTTTTTTTTTTGCTGTTGTGTTTTTGTTTTTTTGGTTTTTTTGAGACAGGGTTTCTTTGTATAGCTCAGGCTGTCCTGGAACTCACTTTGTAGACCAGGCTGGCTTCGAACTCAGAAATTCACCTGCCTCTGCCTGCTGGGTGCTGGGATTAAAGGCGTTGCACGCCACCACGCCCAGCTTTATTTATCTTAATAGCATATTTTTCTCAGTATAAAAATCTTACATGTCTTGGGGGCTAGAGAGATGGCTCAGTGATTAAGAGCACTGACTGTTCTTCCAGAGGTCCTGAGTTCCATTCCCAGCAACCACATGGTGGCTCACAACCATCTGTAATGGGATCTGATGGATCTGATGCCCTCTTCTGGTGTGTCTGAAGACAGCTACAGTATACTCATATACATAAATAAATAAATCTTTTCAAAGAATCTTACATGTCTCATTGCTATATATTTGATATACTTTTTTTTTGTTTGTTTTCTTTTGTGGTTTGGTTGGTTGGTTGGCTGTGGGGTTTGGTTTTTTTGCTTTCTTTCTTTTTTTTTTTTTTTTTGGATAGGATTTTTCTGTGTAGCCTTGACTGTTCTGGAACTCACTACATAGACCAGGCTGGCTTTGAACTCAGGCATCCTTGTCTTCTGAGTGCTGGGATTAAAGTCATACCTGGCTATTTGGTATTTTTTATATTACTTTTGGTATGGTAAAAAAATAAATGGCTCCTAAGGGTTGGGTGTGGTGGCTCAGGCCCTTAATCCCAGCACTTTGGGGTAGAGGCAGGCTCCAGGCATCAGTTAACACCTGGATCTCTCTGCACCTGCAGATACATCATTGAAGTTTTCAGTTACATGACTCAATAAACACTTCTGTTGGCTTTAGTATTTTGAGTTCTGTTTACTTAGCAGCAATTGAATCTTACATGGATAATTAACAATAGTGAGAATGGAAAAGCACTCACTAAATCCACCTTCTATGGCCACAGTTATGTTGTCTGAGTTTTAGTCATTATGAGTCATGTAATTCCTGGGGTTGGTCGAGAGGGTGGAAAGGAGGGAGATGCTGGGTAAATGGAAGGACCCAGTTTTTTTGTTTTTTTTTTTTTTTAGAGAAACCCTGGCTTTCAAAAGAAGAATGAAACCATTAAGAAGCAACTCTGAGCCTCAGAGTTGAGTCAGGGAGAGGGGACTGTTGCATAGGTCTCTTTATTGGAGGATTGGAGACCCCTCACTCAGAGCTTCTGAATTAACAAGCCCTTTATATAACTAAGATTTATTTTTTTAAAGATTTTTTTTTTAGTTTAGGTGTGTGTGTGTGTGTGTGTGTATGTGTGTGTGTGTGTGTGTGTGTGTGTGAGTTGGCCACGCACATGTGTGTAGGTGCCCATAAAGGCCAGCAGAGGGCATTAGATGCCTGGAGCTGGTTATAGGCAGTTGTAAGCTGCCCCACATGGGTGCTGGGGATTAAACTTAGGTCCTCTAGAAAAGCGGCAAGCATTAAACCAGTTAGTCATCTCTTTAGCTCTAATTTCAATGTGATACTGTTTCGCTGAACGAAATGGAAAGGAGCCAATAAATGTTTTCCTAAGCCTTCATTTGGTGAGGCACATCTAGGTTCTCATGACTGGGAAAATCTGGACTGACTTTAACTCACAGGTCTGTACAAGAAGGCTACCAGGGAAAACCCAGCCAGGCCATGTGGAAATATGAGGATGTTCCTTTGCCCGTTTGCTTCAGCTGTTTTTCTCTCCCCACAACATTCTCCAAATGCTGGTCTATTTAGCATAATCACAATCATTTCTTAGGCGCTAACCTAAGACCATGTCAAGACCCTACCACAACTAACGCCTCCAGCCCCTATTTCCACCAGCTTCTGGGACGGCTCCCCCTAGTGGCTGCTCTGAAGACACATCCCGCGCCAAGTGGGTCAGGACACCTAGGCTCAGATGGAGGAGAGGGGCCAAGAACACAGGGTGGCAGCCACCCATATTTCCTAAACCGAAGTAGAACAAACACTTCACACAACGTTCCCAGTCTGTGATGCAATCCTTCCCGAGGGGGAGAACTCGCCTCTCTGCTTGGGTGATTCCAGGGCCTGGAAGATAAGCAGTGGGGGATGGGGGACGGAACCCAGAACCTCCAGAGGAAAGGGTTGATGAATGGGGCTGAGGGGGCCAAAGACTTTTCTGATCCTACTCAATCTTAAGCAGTAATCCACCTGAGCAGCAGTTATGGGCCACAGTGTTCCTAGACCGCTTGCTGAAGGAACGTTCTGGAACAATCTGGACCTGTCTCCAGAAGGCTGGCTTTGAGCTCAGTGAGCCTGTGCCTATATCTGGGTCAGGCATTGACACAAGTACTAGAGTTTCAGAACCCCTTCTTTAAGGTTTGCACAGGTTGGGGAGGGAGGCTGTTCTGAGTACTAGCTGTTACATCCTGAAAGCTGGATTGTCTTGATCCTGGGATTAGGGAAAGGGAGACAGGCATACACTGAGCCAGCTCCTCCTGCCAAGGATGGAGCAAGCACATGGATGAATTGGCATGGGCAATCCCTAGGTCTCCGAAATTAAAAGCCTCCCTTGCTCTGATCACAGCAATTATTTGTCACCTACAGACATCATCAGTCCTGGAAGTTCTTACCCACAGCTTTGCTGTTTCTTCTGCCTCAGCCCTTGTCCTTTGGGCTCTCCCTGACACTTGCCTGGTGGTTTGCTCTGCAAGCCTTCTTTTTATCTAAGAACCACTGCCAAGCCACAGTTTCCTGTGTTTTGTCTGATCATCCAGGCAAGAAAGTACTGTCTGTGGGCCATATCTGTCACTCAGGGCCATAATTACTCTTAGACTCTTTGGATGCAAAGGCTGCCTGAACATCTCTCAGAAATACCACAGCTTTCCTGTTCTTTCTTTTGATGGAGCTACATAGAGACAAATAGCATTATTGGAACCCTGTCAAGTACTGCATACTGAACCTATGCATGAATACCACTATGTAAATTTACTTTGCTCCAGGCAGATCTTTAGTGTACAGCAGGAAAATTTAGGATGGAGAGGGCAAGTGATTGTAATTTGTTGATGTCACATCCCTGAGATACCAGGCAGGACAGGGTCCCAGTTTGTCTCATCACTGGTCAGCCATCTATCTCCTATATTATATTTCTTTCATATTTAAAAAGGCCTTTCAGGCTAGAGAGATGGCTCAGTGGTTAGGAGCAGTGGCTGCTCTTCCAGAGGTCCTGAGTTCAATTCCCAGCAACCACATGGTGGCTTGCAAACATCTGTAATGGGATCTGATGCCTCTTTGGTGTGTCTGAAGACAACTACACTGTTCTCATATACATAAAATAAATAATCTTTTTTTTTTTGGTTTTTCGAGACAGGGCTTCTCTGTCCTGGAACTCACTTTGTAGACCAGGCTGGCCTTGAACTCAGAAATCTGCCTGCCTCTGCCTCCCAAGTGCTGGGATTAAAGGCGTGAGCCACCACACCCGGCTCATAAAATAAATAATCTTTAAAACAATTAAAAAAAAATAAAGCCTTTTTCAGGCTGGGTGTAGTGGCACACATCTTTAATCCCAACTCTTGGTAGATAGAGGTAGGCAGATCTCTGAGTTTGAGGGTAGGCTGGCCTTAAACTAGGCCAACCAAGAGTACACAACAGTATCCTATCTTTTTATTTATTTATTTATTTATTTACAGTACTCTATCTTTTTTGTTTGTTTGTTTTGTTTTGTTTTGTTTTTTTCGAGACAGGGTTTCTCTGTATAGCCCTGGCTGTCCTGGAACTCACTCTGTAGACCAGGTTGGCCTCGAACTCAGAAATCCACCTGTCTCTACCTCCCGAGTGCTGGGATTAAAGGCGTGGGCCACCACGCCTGGATTACAGTACTCTATCTTAACAAACAACCAACTCACCAAATTTACCATAGGCACGTAGGCCTCCTGCTGGGCCATTAGTTTTGCTCTCTGGTGTACAGCAGCATCCTGTCCTGGCTGTTGTAGCAGGAAGGCAGGCATGCTTGCTTGAGTCTTAATGGACCAGAAAAGCAGAGAGAACAAATGCTGGTGCTCATCTGAACCTCCCTCTCTTTACCCCTTCTGGGCTCCACGTCTATGATGAGTTAATGTCACTCATGGTTAGAGCAGGTCCTCCCTCTTCACTTAAAGGTCTCTGTAAATGCCTTCACAGACACACGGAGAGATGCATCCCCTAGGTGACTCTGAGTCCAGCTCCATTTGCAACACAGATGAAGCATCACAATTATTTTGAACATGTCTTGTGTTCTCTGATGTAGTCTATGTTTTTGAGTACTGATTTTATGCATAGTTAGGTATGCTTGAGTGTATGTATGTGCACCACATGCTTGAAGGAGCCTTTGGAGGTCAGAAAAAAGGTATCAGATCCCCAGAACTGGTGTTGCAGATGGTTGTGAGCTGTCATTTGAATACTGGGAACCCAAAGCAGATCTTTTGCAAGAGCAGTTAGTGCTCTTAAGGACTGAGCCATTTCTCCAGCCCCTGTGTAATCTCTGTTGATAACGTAAACAGAACGATTCTTTATATTTCCTTTGTGCTAAGTAATAGTAACACTAAATATTAACATAATAACTATTAAAATAACCAACAGTATTTGGGAGACCTTAAAACACCGTATGTGTGTGCATTTGTGGATGTTTGTATGCATTTTGTGTTTGTGTTTTATTTGTACGTGTGTTTGTGCGTGTGCATGGGAGAGAGAGAACAGTGCCCACGAAGGGAGTTGAGTTTACAGTCTCTGATCATCAGTGGCAGCTCAGCCAACACCTCCTCTTGGGAGGCGTCTCCCAAGTCCAGGTCACTCCTCTCTACTTTTCCTTGCCTTCTCCATCCCAGAGCACACCCACATTGTATCCTAAGATTCAAAAAGCTGCCCGGAGCTCTGCTTGCCTGCAGTAGTCTGCATTTTTTGACAATAGGCCCCTGTCTTCTCTGGCGTCTTGCACAATGCCTGACATATAGAAACCATTGAATAAGTTTTTGTTGGGCAAATGAGGGAACAAAAGGCCCTTCTTGCCTCTGGAGTGCAACAAACATTCAGAACATATGTACTAATCCGTGTGCGCTGCCGAGCTCGGCTTCAGAGAATTAGCATGCGGGCCAATTCTGGTTTCTAAATGCATTCAAAATGGACAATGTTCAGCATGTGTTGTAAGTTACTGCTTTTCCTCAGCAGGGGCCGGAATCAATCAATATCTATGACCCAATAGTAAGTGGCTAAGACCGTCCCTCATCCTTCATCCTCTCATTTGTCGCCAGAGGAAAGAGCAAGTCCAAGCCCAGTTCCTGCTAGCTGTTTTTTCCTTGGAGGTGGGGACTGCCTACCAGGAAAGCAGCCTGTTTCAGAGATGCTGAAGTTAGACTTTTTACCTAAGAGCAATTTCCCTAAACTCCAGCCAGATCAATTTGTGCCCCCTCCCTGGGCTATTATCCCAGTGCCTTTGCCAAAGCTCTCAGCAAGTCTTCATAATCTCCAACATGCCTCGTTCTCTGTGGAGTTTTCCAAGCACTTGCCTACCCATTATCCTTGCTAATGTCACACCAGCTGTTATGTATTCCAGAGGGCACCAGATGAGGGGCAGAGATCACACCACATGGATTCAGCTCCTGCTCTGCCATTTACCAGAATGTGGCGGGAGGTAGGCGGCATCCTCCCCACCGGCCTCCAGTTCTCATCAGGAGGATGGCACTTACCTGGAAGGCACCTTCAGGGTGTCACCACTTGGCCCACTGGCGGGCCTAGGGCAGGAGCTGGTTGCATTGGAGGTCATGAATTTAGTGCTTTCATGTTCCAGTAATGTTATGATTATGTTGTATTCCTGTGACAAGTCATGTGTTAAATAGTCATAATGAGGATGAGGAGATGGCTCAGTTGGTAAAAGGGCTTGTCACATCAACCTTATGTCATGAGTTCAACTCCTGGGACCCACTGAAAACTGGATGCAGTAGTGCATATCTGGAGTCCCAGCACTCCTGTGGTAAGGTGTGCACATCTGGAACCCCAGCACTCCTGTGGTGAAATGTGCACATCTGGAACCCCAGCACTCCTGTGGTGAGATGTGCACATCTGGAACCCCAGCACTCCTGTGGTGAGATGTGCACATCTGGAACCCCAGCACTCCTGTGGTGAGATGTACACATCTGGAACCTCAGCACTCCTGTGGTGAGATGTGCACATCTGGAACCCCAGCACTTCTATAGTAAGATGGGAGGAGGAGGCAGGAGAATTGCAGGAAGCTCTTAGGGCAGCTAACCTGGAGTACACAGTGCCGTGACAGAAACAAGGAAGATCCTGCCTCAGCAAGGTGGGCACTGACTTCTGCAGGCTGTCCTTTGATCGCCACATGGGCACTGTACTATAGCATGTATCTACACTGTTGTGTCTAAGTTGTTGATAACTCTATCCTACAAATACTTGAAAGTCAAGAGGAGGAGAACTGAAAAAACAAAAACAAAAACAAAAACAGAAGGCTCAGTGGTCAAGGGCCCTGGCTGCTCCGTCAGAGGACCTAGGTTTGATTCCCCAGCATCACATGGTGGCTCACAACCATCTGTAACCATGGTTCCTGGGAATCATATTCTCTAGTCTGGTTTTTGCAGGTAGCAGGCATGCACATGGTGACAGCCATACATGCAGGCAGAAACACCCATGCAGCCGGGTGTGGTGGCGCACACCTTTAATCCCAGCATTCAGGAGGCAGAGGCAGGTGGATTTCTGAGTTCGAGGCCAGCCTGGTCTACCAAGTGAGTTCCAGGACAGCCAAGGCTACACAGAGAAACCTTGTCTCGAAAAACAAAAACAAAACAAAACAAAACAACAAACAAACAAAAAAACAAAAACACCCATGCACATAAAAATACATACATCTATCTAAAACCAAAACCAAAACAAACAAAAAGTTACCCAAGAACTAAGACCCCGAAACACAAATAGAGCAAAGGCGAGCACTGAGCCTTCAATTAGAGGCGAGCACTGAGCCTTCAGTGTTATTGGAGGTCAGCTCTGTCTATGCTTGATCAGTAGAGAAAATCCGGCAGGGTGGCCTCTTTGGAAAAATTGGAGTTAATTTGTTCCCATGAATATAATAACAACAACTAAACTGGTACCTAAGCCATGCTGGATGCAAAATACAGAGAAAGAAATGAACCAGTCAACAACTGACCAAGAGACTGTACAATGGACACCAAGGGCGGAGACACTCATCCTGTGCAGAGCATTAGGAGTCCTTTTAAGAAGCACATTATGGAGCTGGAGACTTGGTTTAACAGCTAAGAACGCTTATTGCTCTAGCAGAGGACCTAGGTTTTGTTCCCAGTCCCCACAGACAGCTACAACTGTCTGTTACTCTAGGTCCCATGTATCTGATGCCCTCTTCTGGTCTCCATGGGCACTACACACATGTGGTGTGAATATGCACATGGGGGTAAAGACATATACACCAATGATAAAAATAAATAAATCATTGGGCATGGCAGTATACACCTTTAATCCCTGCACTCAGGGATTGGAAGCAAGCAAATCTCTGTAAACTCAAGGCCAGCCTGGTCTACAAAAGAGTTCCAGGCCAGCCAGAGCTTCATAGGAGACCCTGTCTAAACACCTGCTTCCCCCCCAAATCTAAATAAATAAATGTTAGGTTTCCTGATCCATTACTTCAACACTAAACATACTTAGGAAACCCAGGAAGAAATGGGGATTAGAAGGCTGGGCAGTGGTGGCTCATGCCTGTAATCTCAGCACTTACAGGGAGGCAGAGATGGATAGATTTCTGAGTTCAAGGCCAGCCTGGTCTACAGAGTGAGTTCCAGGATAGCCAGGATGGCACAGAGAAACCCTGTCTCAAAAAACAAACAAACAAAAAAAGAAATGGGGATTAGAAGTTTCCCCCAAGAGTCACATCTGCTCCACTAAGCTCTCCATGACACTCACCAAGCAGGCTCCAATGCTTTCCTTTTCTAGGCAAGCAGACCAAAGAACAGGGCAGGAAGTAGCTCATTCAAACTGGTTCCCTCTTCCCAAGTAACCAAAGGGATGTGATTTCCCCAAAGAAAATGTGAAGATGAGCCAGGGTCCGAGACTCCTACTCTACTGCAGAGCTTTCAGACTACGTGGGAACATGAGGTGGCTTCTGATGACGGCAGTCAAGATTCATCTTAAAGAGAGAGACAGAATACTATGTATATGGCTGGCTACAGTAAACATGTGACTTCATGCTCCAGATCAACAGAACCCTGGATATTACCTTGTATCCTCTCATGAACGCATCATTGAAGATATGCAAAAATACCAACACTGGTGCTAATGAGACCACCATATGCCTATACTGAAACTGAAATATGTCTGTATTGAAACTCCTTCCAAATACTTTTTTTCTTCCAATTCACAAAAGGGATGAGTGGCTCTCTCAAGGGAAATAGCAGGGTTAAGGATAGCCATGCCGGTGATGTCAGGGTTAAGGATAGCCATGCTGGTGATGTCAGGGTTAAGGATAGCCATGCTGGTGATGTCACGGGTAAGAATAACCATGCTGGTGATGTCAGGGTTAAGGATAGCCATGCTGGTGATGTCAGGGTTAAGGATAGCCATGCTGGTGATGTCACGGGTAAGAATAACCATGCTGGTGATGTCAAGGGTTAAGGATAACCCTGCTGGTGATGTTCCTTAGACAGCATAGAATGAGGACCAGGAAAATGGCTCAGCGGGTAGATGCTTATGACCCAGCTTGACAAGCGCTTTCACATGCAGGACCCATATGGTGGAAAATGAGAACCAACTACCACAAGTTGTCCTCCAATACAGTATCCACATGTATGCTATGTGAAAACACACACACACACACACACACACACACACACACACACACACTAAACAAATGTAATACAAATTTTGAAAGGAAAGAAAGCCATGTGAAGTAGGGTAGTGGTGGCACACGCCTTTAATCCTAGCACTCAGGAGGCAGAGGTAGGCAGAGCTGTGTGAGTTTGAGGCCAGCCTGGTCTACAGAGTGAGTTCCTGGACAGCCAGGGCTACACAAAGAAACTCTGTCTCAAAAAAACCAAACCGGGGCTGCAGAAATGGCTCAGTGGTTAAGAGCATTGATTGCTCTGTCAGAGGTCCTGAGTTCAATTCCCAGCAACTACATGGCGGTTCACAACCCCATGTAATGGGATCTGATGCCCTCTTCTGGTGTGTCTGAAGACAGTTGCAGTATGCCCATATACATAAAAACAAAACAAAACAACAACAAAAGGAAACCATATAAAATTAGTACAGCATAAATTAATTAGAAAACTATTTCAGAGGAAACCCATAACTTTAAAGTTTATATTGTAGGGGCTGGAGAGGTGACTCAGTGTTTAGAGCACTGGCTGCCTCTGCTGAGGACCAGGGTTGGATTCCCAGCACCTAGACAGCTGGTCTCAGCCATCTGACAATCCAGCTCCAGGGAATCCAGTGCCCTCTTCTAGCCTCCACTGGCAGCGCCCACACGGGAAGCACTTACAGGTAGGCAAAAACCTCACATACAAACTTAAAAATAAATAATTAAAATAATTCATATTGTAGAAGTCAGAAAACCTTTTGGAGATATTTTCTTGTTCTGTTCAATAAAAGGGACTCTGGGCCATGAAGTGAGGCAGGAGGATTGAGGACAAACTCCCATGCTGCCACTTTCACAGCACGGCAGAGTTTTTGTTTCACTGGAACTTACGGGAAAGACAAAGACGGCCAAAGTCAGCGAGCTTGGCTGTCCTGGAACTCACTCTGTAGACCAGGCTGGCCTGGAACTCACTCTGCAGCCCAGGCTGGCCTGGAACTCACTCTGCAGACCAGGCTGTCCCGGAACTCACTCTGTAGCCCAGGCTGGCCTGGAACTCACTCTGTAGACCAGGCTGGCCTCAAACTCAGAAATCCGCCTGCCTCTGCCTCCCAAGTGCTGGGATTAAAGGCGTGTGCCACCACGCCCGGCTCTAACTCTTTTTTTTTTTTTTTTTGCCAGATAATTTTTTTTTTAAAGACAGTGTCTCAATATGTAGTACTGGCTAACCTATAATTCTATGTAGATCAGGCTAGCTTGGAACTCACAGAGATCTGCCTGCTTTTGCCTCAGAGTTCTGGATTTAAAGGTATGTACACCACGTCCAACAAGCTAGAAAATTTTTTTATAAGCTCCTCAGTATTTGGATGTAGAAAATAGGCATACAGACCAAACATGACTATGAATAAGTCACAAAGAACCTTATCTTAAACAATTCTGTGTGTACGGTATACATATGTTATGATTTATTAAAGATTAAAGCAAAATTACATAGCAATGACATGGATACACTTGTGTATGTAACTGATTGATAAACTAACTTGATGCTCGCATGCTCACCAGTGAGGAGCAGAAATAGTAAGTCTGTATTTCCTCTCATTAAACAGTGTTTCTCTAGGAGTCGAAAACTTCTTATATAGTATGAACATGCTACAATTTGTAAGATGTAATTGTTCCTAAACAGACCTGGGGTGAATCATGCACTGGTGAGGAGCACTTCGTGCAGGGACAGCATGCACTCTCAAAGTGGGTATGTTGTGTACTCAGAACCAAGGTGCAGTGAGGTGTCAAGTGGCAACAGGGCTGAGAGCTGTCAGGAACACCCCAGACCCATTAAGCATTTGATTCCGACTTAACTCTCGGTCATAATGCCTTCACAAACCATCCACTGTTGACAAATTCCTCAGGACCTGAGCAAACGTCTCTTTGGGAACATTGACTAATTTAAGTTTGAAGGAATAAATATGAACCGAGAGTTGTTCAGAAAGCAAAGGAGAGCTGATTCCAGGTAAAGTCAAGAATGTTAAGTTGGCCAGGGCAGGGCGACACACGTCTCTAATCCCAGCATTCCTGAAGTGGAGGCAGGACAGACAGGACAAATGGCCACTCTGAGCTACGCGGTGAGTTCATGGCTTTGCTATGTTATGCAGTGAGTTTAAGGTCAGCATGGACTATACAGAGAGACCTATCTCAACGAAAGCAAGGTAAACTGTAGGATTTTTGTTTTGTTTTGTTTTTTAAATCAGTAATTACCATTGAAAGTGGGTGACTATCTAAGTGTACTGACTGATTTGCAATAGTTGGGAAATGAATACCTCTTGGTATTTCAAACAGTAGGGAACTTGACACAGGCCATCTGTCACTTAGGAGATGATCTTCCTAGGGACACAGATGAGGCACTGTTTCTCAGACTTTAATGCACATTCAGATTATATTAGATTTTTAAAACATTGTTCTTCATTTAATTTTTTTCCGTGTGTGTGTGTGTGTGTGTGTGTGTGTGTGTGTGTGTGTGTGTAACACCCACAGCCTCAGGCATGACAGGCAAGTACTGGGTCCCTGAGGTATACTCCCCCTCCAAACATACTTCCCTGACCCTCCTGCAGACTCTTAAGGCTGCAGATTCAAATCCAGTAGGATGAATCTGGGGCCTGAGAGTCACAATTTCAAGATATTCTTAGAAAAAGCCACCGCCAGTAATCTCTGAATCAATTTCCCCTCTGAGACAGGATTTGTGTGTGTGTGTGTGTGTGTGTGTGTGTGTGTGTGTGTGTGTGTGTAGCCCTTGGCTATATTTGTAGACCAAGCTGCCGGTTTATAGATTCAGATATCTGCCTCCTTCTGTCTCTGGAGCGCCAGGGTTAAAGGCACGTGCCACCATTGCTTGGCTAACTCTGACTCACTTTTGAACAAACAGGACCCAGGAGAAGCCAAAGAAACCAGAGATTAACTATGGCAGAAATTGCAATTTACCTTAGGGCTGAAGGAACTCAGGGAGACTGTTGTTTTGGGACCTGTGGAATGGTGGGTGGCTTGCCTGCCTGCAGGAGCCTGGGACTCTGGCCTAGGGTAGCTGCTAGCTGCAGCAATTGGAATCACCTAGGAAGACCCAACTGCAGGCAGAGTTACTGTGCAATAGTTAGCTTCTGCTCAGCTTCCAGCCTCTGATCTTCAAGTTTTCCCTGCCACTGTAGCTGAACTTCAGAAGTGCAGAACGCAGCCTCTCAGGCTGTCCCTCCCAATCATCCTTAGACATCCTACTCTTTGTACTCTTTTTGTGATCTACAGTAAGCGCTGTGGGCACAGCATCCACCCCCTTTAGAAAGTGCTGGAGAATTGAAACGGTGGGCCCACAAGGGGAACATACAAGCCAGTAGTGACTAACAGACTTTCTTTTGTGCTGTGGCTCTGTGTGGCTCCTGTCAAGAGCCTCGAGTGGAGCAGGCTCTGAGACCTTAGCCCAGGCTGACTCTTTACTGTGCAATGCTTTTCCTCAGTTCTCCGGTCAGGTAAATGGTGCTCGTGACTCAGTGCTTATCTTAAATATTTCCTTCCTTCCTTTCTTCCTTTTTTCCCTCCCTGATTCCTCCCCCTTCCTTTTTTCTTTCTTTCTCCCAACCTCTCTCCTTCATTCCCTCCCTCCATCCTTCCCTCCCTTCCTTTCCAGGGTATTTTAGGGTTATTATTGCTATGATGAAACACTATGACCAAAAGTTGGGGAGGAAAGGGTTTATTTTGATGTATACGTCCACGTTGTAATTCATCAATGAAGTAAGTTAGGACAGGAAACTCAAGCCGGGGTGGAAGCTGGAGATAAGAGCATCATACATAGGCCATGGAGTGATACTGCTTATTGGCTTGCTCCTCATGGCCTGCTCAGCCTGCTTTCTTATAGAAACCATGACCACCAGGCCCATGTTGCCTCACCCACAGTGGGCTGGGCCCTCCCACATCAATCACTAATTGAGAAAATGTCCTACTGTTTGCCTACACCCCAGTTTTATGGAGACATTTTCTCAGTTGAGGGTCCTTCCTCTGATGCCTCTAGCTTGTGTCAAATTGACATAAAACTAGCCAGTACTCAGGGTCTGTGTAGCTTGGGCTAGCCTGTAGCTTACTACAGAGCTGAGGATGACCTTCATCTTCGGCTCCTCCTTCCTTCACCATCCAAGTGGTAGGATTACAGGTGTGTTCTCCTAAGCCTAGGTTTTTCACGCTGAGGACCAAGCCTGGGGGCCTTGTGCATACTAGGCGAGCACCCTAACCAATTGAGCCATGCCTGCAGCTCCTTAAACGACTCTTCTGACCCTAGGCTAGGTAAGATCTACCTGACATCATTTCTCATCCCACCTTCACCGTGTTCTACCTAGCACTTGTCACAATGTGAGATCACATGTTCGTGGGACCGTGCTCTGTGTCCCAGTCCCCAGCCAGGTCATCAGTTCCACAAGGGTCTACATCATATCTATTTTGTCAAGCACACTTGCCATGTATGCAAGACTGGACCAGTAAGTGAATCAACCCCCTGGGTCCATCAGTGTTTGAAAGTCAGATGGATGTCTCCATGGCTGCAGGAGCTGCTTCTGACTTTAATATTTGAGTGTGAATGTCAAGGATAATGGGGTTTGGCTGTGGCTGGATGGAAGGCCCTTTGCTGGGTAATGAGCTGATGCACCAGGGCCTGCTATTACTCTAAACTCTTTTAAGCTGTATTGCGTATGCAACCACATAAAAGTGGCCTTTCGAAGCAGATAATGACACCTACCATTCGTCCGACACTTAGCCATGCCCAACGCTGCACTGTTTTATAGATGTTATTTCATTCAATCTTCACAACCGCCCAGAAGGCTGCTGTTCTCATTTTATTAACTAGGAGCCTAGACCTCAGAGAGGCTGAAGGACAAGCTGGAGCTCATAAATGGTAGGTACACAGAGGATGAAGGCTAAAGATTTATGTTAACAATCATTATCAATCTACCGATGCTAAAAACATGTTTATTTTTTGAGACAGGATCTTTTTTTTTTAAAGATTTATTTTATTTATTATATGTAAGTACACTGTAGCTGTCTTCAGACACTCCAGAAGAGGGCGCCAGATCTCATTACGGATGGTTGTGAGCCACCATGTGGATGCTGGGATTTGAACTTATCACCTTCAGAAGAGCAGTCGGGTGCTCTTACCCGCTGAGCCATCTCACCAGGCCCGAGACAGGATCTTTAACTCAGACCGGCCTTGAACTCAACATGTAGTCAAGAATGGTTTTGAATTCCTGATCCTCCTGTTTCACCTCCTAGATATAGGGATTACAGGCATGTGCTGTCAAACCTGTTCATGAGGTGCTGGGGTTTGATCACAGGGTCTTGTGCATGCGGGGATGTAATCACTATAACAACTGAGCTATATTTTCAGCTCCATTTCCCACATTTCTTTAGTTTTTCTTTTGTATTGTGTGTGTATTGTGTGTGTATGTGTGTGTATGTATGTATGTGTGTGAATGGCATCTGTGCACACAAGCCACAATGTGCATGTGAAGGCCAGAGAAAAGCTCCTTCATGTCGATTCTCTCCTTCCACCCTGGGATGGAACGCAGGTCAACAGGTTTGTTGTTGACCTGTGGCGTTGCCCTCTGAGCCATCTTGCTGGCTCTTTCTCCTGATTTCTAGCCTACAGAAAAGAAGGAAAGAGAAGATGTAGGCTGAGACTCACAGAAAGCCTGGAGAGAGTGGGCAAGAGCTAAGTGACATACCGACCAGGGTTGGGGCAGCCCTGCGTGGAGTGTTTGAATCCCTGAGCTGCCAGAGAAGTCCTTGGGAGAACTTAGGCCCAAATTGGGAAGTCTGGCAAGTTATATCTGGTAGTGTGTCAGCTTACAAGGGTTGATTACTAGGTTTTCTGGAATTTTGTCAGCTTGTTATTATAATACATAGTTGTTATTAAAAATGCAAGATTATTATGCAAGGAGGTGTGGCCTTGTTGGAGGAAGTTGTTACTAGAGGCAGGCTTTGAAGTCCAAGAAGTCTGGACCAATCTCCCTCTGCTGTCTGTGGATAAAGATGTAGAATTCTCAGCAATTGGGCCAGCAAGATGGTTTAGTGAGTGAAAGCCAATGCTGGACAAACCCGGTAACCCGAGAGCAAGTCCCAGAACTGAACCCAGAAAGTTTTCCTCTGATCTCCACACGTGTACCATGCCGTGCACACTTGTACACTCATGTGTCATACACATATAGAATAAATAATCATAATTTAAGTTTGTTAAGCAAGGCATGGCATCTCTTACCTATAATCCTCTCACCTGGGAGTCTGATATCTTTAGGCTCTAGGCATCCTAGGTTGCCGAGTGGTTTCTAGGACTATCTGGGCTACAGAATGAGAGAGGCCCTGTTTCCAAACACCCCCCCCACAATAAAAAATAAAGCTTATTAACTGTGGTGGTTTGAACAGGAGTGACCCCCATAGACTCATGTGTTTGAATAATCATAGAGAATGGCACTATTAGGAAGTGTGGCTTATTGGAGGAAGTGTGTTACTAGAGGCAGGCTTTGAGGTCCAAGAAGTCTGGACCCTCTGCTGTCTGTGGATAAAGATGTAGAATTCTAAGCTCCCTCTCCAGCACCATGTCTACCTGTATGCTACCATACTTCCCAATATCATGGAAACTGTCTTTTGTTTTTGTTTTTTTGTTTTTTGTTTTTTTTTCGAGACAGGGTTTCTCTGTGTAGCCCTGGCTGTCCTGGAACTCACTCTGTAGACCAGGCTGGCCTTGAACTCAGAAATCCACCTGCCTCTGCCTCCCAAGTGCTGGGATTAAAGGCATGTGCCACCACACCCGGCTTGTTTGTTTGTTTTTGAGATTGGGTCTTACTCTATAGTTCAGGCTAGCCCAGAACTCACTATATAATCCAAACCAACCTTGGACTTGAAGCAACTTTCCTGCTTCAGCCTCCTGAGTGCTGAGTTTACTGGCCTAAGCCACTGTGCCCAGCTTTGAGAGGTGGATTTTAATGATTGGTCAGTATGCCACTGGTTTAGATCCCAGGCAAAGAGCAAAGTTCACAAAGATGTGTCTAAAGTCAAAGGACAAAGGACAGTGAAGATTAAAACATCAGTGGTGGCCCAGGGAGGTTGCTGACAGAGAAACAAATAAACCCCACAACCAGAGTTTGATCTTCAGAAATCATGTAGTAGGAGAGAACAGATACTTACACGTTGTCCCCTTGAACATACACACACAAAATAAATAAAGCTAACAAACAAACAATCAAAGGAACAGTGTGGGTCCTGAACAACTGGAGCTGGGGCTATCCCAAAAGCTACTTCTATCTGGGCTGCCTTGTCTGGCCTCAGTGGGAGAGGAAGCTCCTAGCCTCTCAGAGACTTGAAGTGTCAGGGCTGTGTGGTACCCAGGGGGACCCACCATCTGCTCAAAGGTGAAGGGGAGGAGGGATGGAGGAAAGATTGTGTGGGGGGGTGTTGAGTGAGAGGGGGGCAGTGAGCAGGATGTAAAGTGAATAACTAAAAAATAAAATTAAAAAACAAAACAACCTAACAGTGGAGCAAGCTGTGGTCCACAGTCCTAATATTTTTGAGGCAGAGGTAGGAAAACCCAAAATCTCAAGGCTAGCATAGGCTGCATGGTAAAGCTGTAAGCTAAATAGTGACTTCTAACCAGGGCATCTGAGTTGTGAGGGGCTGTCTGGAAAATGGAAATTAAAACAAGCCAAACAAAATCCCCAGTAGCCTGCGCTTACTCCAGACTGACCCTTGGAAAAGCTATCCTTGGGGGACTGGAGGATGGGCTTTTTCTATTTCATGTACAGAAAACTTGACATAGTTGTTGTGTGGTTAAAAAAGAAAATAAAGCCGGGCGTGGTGGCGCACGCCTTTAATCCCAGCACTCGGAGGCAGAGGCAGGTGGATTTCTGAGTTCGAGGCTAGCCTGGTCTACAGAGTGAGTTCCAGGGATACACAGAGAAACCCTGTCTCAAAAAACAAACAAACAAACAAACAAAAAAAGAAAATAAAAGGGGATGAGGTTAGGGAGACAGTAGTTGGTACAGTAGCTGCTGAGTGAGCACAAGGACCTGCGTTTGAGCCCTCGAACCTATGTTTATTTTATTTATGAGTACACATCAGAAAAGGGCATTGGATCACATTATAGATGGGAATTGAACTCAGGACCTCTGGAAGAGCACTCAGTGCTCTTGACTGCTGAGCCATCTTTCCAGCCCCATCCAAACCCATGTTAAAACAGGGCATGGCAGCCTGCATGGTAAGCCTCATGTTGGGGTTGCAGAGACAGGAGGATTTCTGGGGTTGGCTACCCCAAATTTCTAGGACCTTGATTAGGATTGCCTTGATATCTCATGGGAGATATCGATGGGAAAACATCTCATCATTATACTGATCCTCTCCCACCATTAATGTGATTTGCACTTCCACTTTGGAATCCTGATTAATGTCTCTTGATAATGTTGGCTAGCTTTGTGGGTGATGGGCAAGGATCATGCCTGCTGTTAAGCTTTAGTCTTGGTCATCTCATAAATGTACAAGATTTATGGTTTAGGTTCAAAGCCAAACATCAGGAAGAGCCAGTTGGGGACCAGCAGGTTTCCTTATCTCCTGGTGTTCTAGGGTGAGAAAAATGGATTCCACTATCAAGAGACACCTGGGACAACCATGAAACACTAATGTCTTAGGGGAGAGACAAGATCCCAGAACCAGCAAGAATGAATACAAAGCAAAGTGAGGCAGGAAAACACTGGACAAGATGCTGAGACAGCTTCACCACATTGGATGCTGTCTCATGGCTGGCTACAGAAACATAACCACTTGCTCAGCAGGTGGGCCATTCAGCCACACTTGAGCCCTGTAGAGAGGCCATGCAACCCTAGGTCAGTGGGTTGGGGGGAAAAGAGAGCTGGTATCTCTGTCTCCTCTCTCTTATTAGTCAATGTCCGCTCCACTGGAATTGACTTTCCCTCACTTCTGGCTGGGGCCATCAGACTTCCCAGCAACCCCGGGAAGTGATTGCTTCACTCCATGGAAGGACATTTCTGCTGGGTGTGGAGACTGTGGGAGGGCCAATGTGGCTGATGAACCTAGAGCAGCAACATCTCTTGGCTGAGGTAGTGAGTGAGGCAGACCAATGATCACTTCCAGGGGAGAGGTGAGGTTGGGAGACCTTGAGGAGGACATGATAGGTCAGTTGCCCAGGCTACCAACAGTACTCACCTGATGCAGTTGTGACAACTAAATACATTGCTTGTATTAAATCCTAGATTAAATAAGATGCTAAAAGGTACCCCAGTGGAGCAAGCTCTCAAGTACTGTTAGCTGGAAAGCAATTCAATTTATAATTCCCCCACCCCACTCCCGGCACTGCTCTTTGTGAAACGCTTAGAAAAGTCCTCCCCATTCAGCTATTATAAAAATAGAGTCCATCTGGATCTTATTTTTGCTGTAAGAAATGAGGTCAGAAGCAAGCTTTATGTTTTCCCACATGACTTGACACCCGTCCAAGCACCACGCATGCAATAGTTTATATTTCTCCATTTGCTTTGAAGTTTGATTTATAACAGAACAGGTTTGTGTCTTCATTTGATAATTTATTAGCTTTTGTGTTCCATGGGAGGATATGTGAGTTCTACTGTACTGTGTTGGGATCGTGGCATTGTGACAGTCAAGTGTTGCTGGACATTTCCATCTTTGTTTTTCTCTGCATGTTTTTTTTTTCTCTACAGAGGAGTTCCCTGCTTAATTTTATACTTATAATTTTAGATAAAGTTGAGTTTTCATTTATTTATTTATCTAATGTATATGAGCACACTGTAGCTGTCTTCAGACACACCAGAAGAGGGCATCAGATCCCATTACAGATGGTTGTGAGTCACCATGTGGTTGCTGAGAATTGAACTCAATCTGTAGAAGGGCAGTCAGTGTTCTTAACTACTGAGCCATCTCTCCAGCCCCAAGTGTTCTTTTCTTTAAACCTCTTCTCCTAAATGAGAGATGTCAATGGGAAAGATAGAGAGAAATACTCCATGTTTTCTCTCACATGGGGAATCAAGATTTTGATGTAAAAATCTATATTAAATATTTTATTTAGCTAGTTGTGATAGTATACACCTTTAATCCCAGCATTTGGGAAGCAGAAACAGAGAGACTGACTGCTGTGACCTCCAGGCTAGCCTGGTGTACAGAGCAAGTTCCAGGGCCATATAGAAATTGTATTTAATTGTCATTCACTGAGTCCATCTCAGGCTGCTTACATGAGCAGCACGTGGGGCCATCTGCTGGAGCAGGGCATCCTCTCAGGGACTGCATCTCTCCTGCAGCAGCTCCTTAGAGAGGGTGGGGCTTTTGGCTGGCTTGATCTTGTGCAGGTCTTGTGCGAGCAGTTACAGCAGCTGAGAGTATGTGCAGTCGCACTGTTATATTTGGCAAGTAGAGTTTTGCTACAGTCATTGATCTCCTCCTTCTGGCTCTTACAATTTTTCTGATCTCTTAAGGGGTGATGATGTAGATGTTCCCTTAGAGCTGAGCACTCAGAAATCTCTTGTTTGTGGGGTTTGTATTAATTGCCATCTACTGAAAGAAAAAGCTTCTCTTAGAAGGTTGAGAGGTGCATTCATCTCTGAGTATAAAATAAGGAGACAATATAGAGTTTGTTACTATGCCCACTTAGCAGGATAACAGTGCTAGTTTCTTCCCTGGAGCATATGACTTAGCCAGTCATCTTATGGAGTGGGCTGAGCCACTCCATATTGTACCAGTGGGCACATCTCACCAGTCCAATTGCTATTGTAGCTTGCCAGGTTCATAGCTGTTACCTGGCAAGGCTGTTGTCGGTTTTTCACACTAGTAGTGTGCATGGAACCTTCTAGCATCACGAGGGTTAGCCAGCAGTGATGGAACTTCCAGGTTAGAACCAGAGTGAGTAAAATCTACATTTCAATGTGAGCATGTATGTGTGATACGAAGGCAGAGGGGAATTCTCTCTAGGAGAGAGAATGCAAGGGAAGGCAGGGGACGATGTGAGCAAAGCACTGTGGTGTATGTGTTTGAAAATGTTATAGTGAAACCTATTGTTGGTAAAAATGAATAACATCAAACTTAAAATGATTCTTCTAAATATACTATGTTATTTAATTATGAACCATAAAACTTATGAGTTAAACTGTTAGGCTGGTGAAGTAGAGCCAACTCCTAAAAGCTGTCCTCTGCTCTCCACATGTATACTTCTGTACACACACACACACACACACACACACACACATCTCCCCACTCCCCACACATTCACATACCCACACACCCACACCCCTCCCCGGATCCATACTCTTCCCTTACCCCTAACTCATATCCATACCCCCACACTTCTCACACACATCCATACATTCACACATTCACACCTTCCACATCCAAACTCTCACACCCCCCATCCCACCCCTACGTACACACCCCACACCCCCACACTCCCCATACCTACTCCCCCACTCCCCACATCTACACCTCATCCACATATACACCCCCCACTCCCCACATACACACTCACACCCCCAAACACCCCCCACCCCCACATACACACCCCATACTCCCACACATACACATAATTAAAAACAATAATTCAAGGTTTAGTATTAATAGAATTTTAAAATTTCCCATAAGTATCAGGCGTTTCTTGTTATATTGTTGTTAGCTAACTTATGACTTCCTATAGTTGACTTAATTTTACTTGATCATTGTTAACACATCAGGAACCTATTACTTTTTTGTTGTTGTTTTGGAGACAGGGTCTTACTATGCATCCTTGGATGGCCTAGAACTCACTATGTAGGTCAGACTGGCTTTGAACTCATAGAAATCTACCTGCTCTGCCACTTGAAAGCTAGGATTGAAGTTGTGAGCCACTGCCTGGCTAGGAACCTATTACTTTCTATTTGTAATAACTTTACAGTTCCATTGGGTTGCCTTATACCCATTTTAAGGAAGCAGTTCGACGACTTTCAGCAGTGTGATTCAGTTGGTGTAGCTATCACAGCAAATTTGTCTTAGGGGATGTTCCTTCTCCTGGAAGACCTTTCATGCCTGTTCACCCTTAGTCTCTGTCCTTCTCCTCATCCCAGGCCAACACCTGCCTCAAAAAAAAAAAAAAAAGAATCAGCTTCCTTGGTCAGGAGGTGGTGGCACACATCTTTGATTCCCGCACTCTGGAGGCAGAAGCAGAGAAAGACTGATTTTTATGGGTTTGAGGCCAGCCTGATCTACACAGACCTAGTTTCAGGACAGCCAGGGCTACACAGAGAAATCCTTTATTCCCTCCCCTCCCCCCAAATCAGCTTCCACTTTATGGGAAAAGGCTACATCTTAGGTTCTTGTTGATTCTACTATATTTTATATGGTATATGTTAATTTTCTCTACAGCAGGTTATCAGATGTCTAACCCCATCATTGTAATTGCTTTTTTAAAAAAATATTTATTTATTTATTTATTATATGTAAGTACACTGTAGCTGTCTACAGACACACCAGAAGAGTGTGAGCATCCAATCTCATTATAGATGGTTGTGAGCCACCATGTGGTTGCTAGGATTTGAACTCAGGACCTCTGGAAGAGCAGTTAGTGCTCTTAACCTCTGAGCCATCTCTCTAGTCTCATGTTGTAATTGTTAATTCACCATCGATCTTTTGTCAGAATCCAGCGCCGCAGCCTGTGTTGAAGACTAGGTAATTTCATTTTCCTATCTGCATGATTACAGTAATTTTTTAGCTACATGGGATCCCCACATATAAAACTCCATCAAGATGAGGTCACATCATGCATGCAATACCACTTTCAGATTCTGGGTCTCTTTGATGTTCCCAGATCACACATGGAGTCTGAATTTAGAGTCTTAAGTCTGTGGAAGATGCTGTTCCAGAGGTCAAATTGTCAAGAGAGAGTTTTACTTCTTTGTAGCCCAGAGCCCACATTTGCCTGGAAGGCTCCAAGCTTCCTGTGGCTATCTGAGCACCACTCCCAGCTCTACAGGGAGCTTTTCCTGATATCTTATGTCCTGCACAGCTATAGAAACCCTAGGTCAGAGCTTCTCAACCTATGGGTTGCAATCCCTTTGTGGGTCTAAGGACTCTTTCACAAGGGGTCGAATATCAGATATCCTGCATACCAGATATTTACATCACGATTAATAATAGTAGCAAAACTACGGTTAGGAAGTAGCAATGAAAATAATTTTATGGCCAGGTGTCACCACAGCATGAGGAACTGTATTAAAAGGTTGCAGCAGTAAGAAGGTGGAGAACCACTGCTCTAGATTATTGGATTTTGCTTTTCTTCCTGTTCTCTATGAATTTCAAAATCAGTATATATATATGCATCTATATTTGTTATTGTTGTGCTTTCAGCTCTCTCCGTTTCTAAGATGTGGCCATATCTCACTATTTCCTGTAGGATTACATACTGACTTTGCATGTGAGCCTAGCCTTTAATGGCTGAGCCATCTCTCCAGCCCAATTACATACTTATTTAAAAATATATTTGTCTTAAATATATGTGTATGTAATGTACATGTGATCTTATATGCAGAAAGGAAACAATATTTATACATAAAGAAAGGATGAGGCTATCTGGATGATTTTATATACAGTTATAAAAATCTATAAATTACATAGCCTAGAAAGATAAGTTTATGTGCTTTCATGTGTGACTGGGGGTCGCAAGCAGGCAGAGAGCTGACTGAATTGGTACTTTCTACCTCAGCTGCCCATGTTCCCTCCCTCAGGTGTATAAAACACAAAGGCTTTCTTTTGTTTGTTTACTGTTTGCACGGGGTCTTGGGAAGCTCCGGCAGGCCTAGAACTTGATAGACAGCTGAAGATGCCCTGAGCTGATGATCCTGCGTCCGTCTCCCAGGTGGGATCACAAGGTAACCCTACACCCCTAGCATGGCTCTGTTTGCTTTTAATTGATTTCTTGACCCGTACTTACTGATTTGGAGTAATCATGTCACAGTACATACATATCTGTGTGCATGGGCAAACACAGTTTAACAGGGGGTGTTCGTGGTGAGGATGATCCCAGTGTTATCATCAGTGCTGACTGGGGTGGGAATTGCCCGGAGACCGTTATATAAGGACTTTACCTCTGCTAGAAGGTAAACTCTCTCAGGGCTTCCAGGGTTTCGAAGGTTCCCACCACATCGTGTTTAAATGACACGTAAAGGTGCTCCAAGTGGGACTGCCCACCTGGGGTCATGAAAGTCCCTGTGCAGGTGTGTGGAATCTGCAGGAAGAAATGTCATCTCCTAAGCGGCCTTAACAAAAGAAGAAAAGCAAAGTGCTCATATAGATTTAAAAAAAAATTGAAGTTCAACCTTCTTAGCCATCTGGGAAATGCAAATTCTGATTGTTTTGAGGTTCTATCTCACCTCAGGCAGAATGACTAGCATCAAGGAAGCACTGACAGAGAGATCTCTGTGAGCCAGCCTGGTCTACATAGGGAGTTTCAGGACAGCCAGGGCTATAAAGTGAGACTTGTGTCAAAAAAAGAGAGAAAGAGAGAAAGAGAGAAAGAAAGAAAGGAAGGAAGAAAGAAAGAAAAAACAAAAACCATGTCACAAAGGCAGGTGAACCCAGGAGAATTTAACTTGGCACAGTTATTATAGAAGTCAGTGTGTAGATTTCCCAAAAAGCTAAAAATAGAGAAGTACCATATGTTCCAGAGAAAGCTCTCCTGGGGATAGATCTGAAGGATTCTCTGTCAACAGGCCACAGCCATGCTTGCACATCTGTGTCATAATAGCCCAAATCAAACCAGCCTTGATGTCCACCAACAGACAAGCGAATAAAGAGACTCTCCTACCAGTTCTGGAGAGATGGGTGGATGGCTCAGTTAAGAGTACTTGTTATGGCTGCAAAGGACCCAGGTTCAGTTCCCTGCACCCACATGATGGCTCACAACCATTTATAAGTCCAGTTCCAGGGGAACCCATGCCCTCTCATGGTATATATACACACAGGCAGGCAAACATGCGTAATAAATCTAAAAAAGAAAATGTGGTATACACACAGAATGGAATTTTATGTAGCCATAAAGAAAATGAAATCGTGACATTTGTAGTAAAATGGATGCAGCTGGAGATTATTAGGTTAAATGAAATAAGCCTGACTCCAAAAAGATAAATACCACATGTTTTCCCTTATGCGCAGAACCTTGAATTAAAATTGTGGTGTGTGTGCATGTGTCAGTGTGTGTGTGTGTGTGTGTGTATGTGTGTGCATGTGCCAGTGTGTGTGTGTGTGTGTATGTGTGTGCATGTGCCAGTGTGTGTATGTGTGTGCATGTGCCAGTGTGTGTGTATGTGTGTGTGCATGTGCCAGTGTGTGTATGTGTGTGCATGTGCCAGTGTGTTTGTGACAGTGTGTGTGTGCATGTGTCAGTGTGTGTGTGTGTATGTGTGTGCATGTGCCAGTGTGTGTGTGTATGTGTGTGAATGTGCCAGTGTGTGTGTATGTGTGTGTGCATGTGCCAGTGTGTGTGTGTGTGTGTGTGTGTGTGTGTGTGTGTGTGTTTAGGTTATGAAGCCAGCACAAGAGGTAAGGAAGAGATTTTAAGGGAGGTGAGAGATAAGCTATTGGAACACATATAAGAAGGCAGAAAGGGGACTATCTGGGGGAAAGAAGGAAACCAGCTGCAGGGGAGAGGGAGCAACGTGAGGACCGGGAAGCAGCTGACAAGATAAAATGACAGCTATGCTATCTATGTAAGGATACTATAATGAAACCCATCACTTTGTATGCTAATTTAAAATTAATTAAAAACAAAACCAAGAAATACCCCCAAAACAACCTTCCCCCTTTGCGCCTCTCCATCGGTCCTGTATGCAAATTGTTTCTTAGTCCATATTCCCACCGTGGTGAAGTAACGAGGCAGGTCACAGAGCCAAGCCTACTCAGGGTGTGCAGTGGGTGGGTACTCTCTTTCCCAACCAGTGAGCTGGAAATGCTCCAGGCCACGCTCCAACGGAACTTGACTCTTCTTCCAGATGAGTGTGTCTCTGTTTCTACTGAGAGCTTTTAGCCACGCTCTGAGGCTTGGCCTCACCAAACACAAGCACGGCGCAGTAGTGCAAACAGACAGAGTCGCTGAAATACGGCTGTTTCCGGCGCCAGCTCTGTTCGGGATGCATCGTAAGGGATAGAAATCCCACAGTGTGAGAAAGATGTAAGGAAGCAGACACAGCACTTCAATAATCTGGCTGCCTCATGCGATAATGAACTTCTTCAGAGGGTACATTTGGTTTCACTGCTAAATATAATGGGAGATTGACAGCAGTTGCAAAACGGCCCACATCAAGTGTGTTTCCAATATTGAGAAACCATCAGAGAGGAATGATACTTGCGGTCACGGCAAATATGCATGACGATAAGCGTGCAGTTTCTCTTTCTCTTTCCCCTTTTCTCTCTCTGAGTCTGTATGTCGCCCCCCCCACACCTCCTTCGCCCTCCCCCTCCCCCTCCCCCTCCTTCTCCCTCATCTTTCTCCCTCCCCCTTTCTGAGGGGAGGGAGGGTCTCAGGTAACTTGGGTTGGTCTCAAACTCACTATGTAGGTGATGATAACCAGGAACGGCTGATCCTTCTGCTTCCCTCCTCCTTCATGCTGGGATTACTGTCATTAACCACAAGGTTCAGTTTATACAGTACTGGGGATTGAACCTAGGGCCTTCTCTTTGTTAAGCAAATGGTCTATCAGCTGAACCACATTCCAGCCTACAGTTGTCTCTTGATGTTAATGCCTCTCAGTATCTTGCTTGGGTGGCTATCCAATTCTTTCATCGGGGAAGGAAAGGGATGATTTCTGCCCCCCTACTATCAGATACAGAATACTCCATGGCTTGGGTGGCAGCAAGTCTGGCTGGGATTCCCCTCGCAGGACTCAGCAATTTTTTTTAGATGGTATCTTTCGGCTTTGCATTCCACATGGTCTCTGCTGCATGGAAGTGACCCTAAGCAAAGTGGAGGCATTGATGTGACTGGGTTCTTACCAAATTTTATTGGTGGAGCCGATTTGGCTTTAGTGTACCAACCCTGCTTTTGAACTTACTCTATAATGAAATGCCACAACCACATGAATGGGTCCACATTCAAAGACATTCTTTGTGTACATGTGACTTTTAGACACAGTTTGGATCTATACAGCAACTTCTTTTGAAGACAACTATTTATTTTATGTGTGTGTGTGTGTGTGTGTGTGTGCATGCATGTGTGCTGTGTAGGAACCCACAGAGGTCAGGAGAAGCATCAGTTCCTCTGGATCTGGAGTTAGGCAGTTAGGAACCTCCTAACTGGGTGGTGGGAATCGGACCCAGGTTCTGGACAAGAGTAGCCAATACATTTCACCATAGAACCATCCCCCCAGTCTTTAGAACTGCAGGACAAGGAGAACAAGAGAGGGAGCCCTTCACCAAAGGCTACAGCCAGTAGATAGTAAACAGTGTGGCACTGACCAGGGAGCTTCTCTTAAGGTAGTAACCCTAGCACACTGACTTTCTATGCATCCTTGACTTCTGACAAGTCTGTTGGGGCTGGTAGGATGACTAAGATGAGGTTGAGTTTTTAAATATGTATTTTTATTATTTTAAGTGTGTGTGACTGTGGGTTGGTATGTGTCTGTGTGTTGGTATGTGCACATAAGTGCAAGCACCTGTAGCAGCCAGAGGCTCCAGAACCCTTGAATCTGGAGTTACAGGTGGTTGAGAGCTACCCAATGTGGGTATAAGAACCAAAGGACAGCTGAGCCATCTTCCAGCCCATAATACATTTTATATTGAAGGGCATTATCCTTCTGCTCTCAAATAAGTTGGAAACATTTTTCTTACTTTTTTATTATCTTCTGTTATTTTGACAACTTGATAAATTAAATTTGACTTCAGCTAGTTTTTTTTTTGCCTCAAGTATTTATTTATTCAGTTTCACAGAAGTCAAATTTACCATATTTATTTGTGGGTTTTAGATCTTTTAAAATTAAAAGTCTTCTTCATTTTAAAGTCGTAAAGAAACTTCTCTATGCTTTTCTCTGCTTATTTATTATTATTTTGTTCTATATTTCCAGATCCAATCTTCTAGAATACATCCTGAGATACAATGTGAGGTATAGCTCTAACTGTAATTTATCCTCATTAGTCACATATTCCGTATTCATAAGTTTATATTTTTGCATGTGCCGTCTGTGTGGTGTGCATGCATGTTTACATGTTTGCCTGTGTGTGTGTGCAAGTGTGAGTACACACATGCATATTCATCTGTGTTTGCTTAAGCCCAAAACTGACACTGAGAGTCTTCTTTAATCATTAGCAGGGTGGGGTGCTCACCTTTAATCCCAGCACTTGGGAGGCAGAGGCAATTGGGTCTTTGTGAGTTCAAGGCCAGCCTGGTCTACAGCTGGAGTTCTAGGACAGCCAGGGCTACGCAGAGAAACCATATCTTGAAGAACCAAAATAAATAAATAATAAATGCACAAGCCAACAAATAAGTAAATAAAATTAAGAGAGTCTTTGTCACATGCCCCTAGAGCCATTGCAGGTGTGGCTTCTTGTTGTCACATGTGCATCAGTAGGTGGCAGAGAGGAGAGGTTATGTCTATATGTCAGTGTTCTGATCTATGAACATCTGAATGATCAGTAGCCTAATATTTGCTGAAAAAAGCAAGCCTGAGATGACCACCAGTCCAGTGCCGGGCAGGCCCCTGCACCAAGATCACAATGCTTCACTCCTGAGGTTTTATCAGAAACTTCACCTGCTAAACTGGGCTGGCATTGAAGTTCAATGTTAGAGTGCTTACTTAGCATGTATGAAAACCTGGGTTGATTTCTGCTACTGTGTGAACCAGCGTGGGGCTGCTCACCTGTAATCCCAGCATTCACCAGAAGTTCAAGATGATTCTTAGCTACATAGCTAATCTAAGGCCTTTTAATATTTATTTATTTATTTATTTATTTATTTATTTATTTATTTATCGTTTTTCCTTTTTGAGGCAGTGTCTTTCTATATAGCCCTGGCTGTCCTGGAACTTACTCTATAGACCAGGCTGACTTTAAACTCACAGAGATCCACCTGCCTCTGCCTTCTGAGTGCTGGGATTCAAAGGCGTGTAACACTATGCTCAGAATAGCATTAAAAAAGAATCTCTTAAGTTAGTTCCTTCTACATTTAGGTTTTCTTCAATATTTTTGTTTTGTGATCCATATGAACCTCAGAATCACATTGTCTAGCTCTGAAAAGCATACATGTGTATTTTATCTATACATTTATAATATACATATATCGGTATATTTACATATTAATCCAAGGCAACATACCTATTTGCTATTGATTCTTCTCATCAGTGAATGTGGTCTGTCTTTCCTCTTAGGAAGACCTTCCATATTCTGCAGAAGTCAGAAGTTTTCTTTATGTATGCCTTGAAAATTATTTTACATTTAGATTTATTTTTTAAAATTATTTAAAAATTATTTGTGCATGCGTGTGCCTGTGCTGCCTATGAGCGCAGGTACCCACAGAGTTCAGAGGAGGGCAGATCCCTTGGGGCTGGAGTCCCAGGCAGTTTTCATCTGCCTGACATGGGTGCCGGGAACTGAACCTGGTCATCTCTAACTGCAGCAAGGCTTCTAACAATGGAGCCATCTCTCCAGCCTGGAAATCCCTTTATTGATATAGTAATTCCTTCAGTGAGCATTATTTCTATGAGATAATCAGCTCGTGGGAGTCTGCAGCACTGTGTGGAGAAAGGGTGGGGGAGGGGAGGGGAGGGGAATGGCATGCTCTGAGCCTGGTTTACGTCAAGTGTGTTTTCACGGGAGCAAGTTGGTTTTTACATGGAGTAGAGAAAACCACGTGAGGAGATAAGTGAGAATGCAGGAAAAGCTAAAAACTCAATTGTTTCGTTTGTTCCAGCAATCCCTTCCAATGGTTCCATTTCAGAAAGTGTGAAGTAATTCTGCAACCATTAATTCCGCTCACCCCTTGACATCCTTGTAAGATGATGGATTATCATCACCCCTATGTTACAAATGAGGAAACTGAGGCAGACAGGGTCTTGGGGTTGCACAACTGTTTTTTTGTGGGGCTGGTGGAGAGCACTGTGTACACATACTCCCCATATAGACACAGATGCTACATAGAAATAAAAAAATAAAATGAATCTCAAATAGAAAATCAATCACAATGGTTAATGGAAACAAGATAAAAAACAAAACAAAACAAAAGACACCCCCCTCCCCCGCAATGAAACAAAACAAAACAAAACAAAACACCCAAACCTCCCGACAGTGTGCTTCTTCCCTTTGGAGAACTAAGGAGAGAGGTTACTGTCCAGCCCAGCCTTCTTTTATTGAGTTTCTATTACATTCCCATCTGGAAGAACACTGGAACATTGTAAGCTCCTACTCAGGCCTGGATTTGAGCAAGGACAGAGACGGGGGCTGGTGCTCTGGGTCAAAGACACTCCACACATTTTTTCAGGGCCTTGGGTCATTTGCAGTGAGCCCCATAACTCCCACACATTTACTTCTTAATGTCCCAAGGCTCTCCCTGCTGCAAGGTTCCCATAGGAATGTGGCCGCCTGCCAGGCGACCTCATGTGCATACCATTCTGCTGGGAGGTGGGAGAGGCCAAGAGGAGCAACCCCCCCCCCCCCCCCCAGGAGGCCAAGTTGGCTGCTTAACTGTTTGGTCCCTAGCTCTGTGTAGTACTTTCCTGACAACTGAAGGTAAAACAGAGGAAAGATATTTATGTATTCATAGAACCATCTGGAAAACAACTGTTTTTAAGAGTAGCCCAATGGAAACCACATTCCCTGGTTTGTTATGAAACTGTCCTCCACCCGAAAGGCATTTTTAAGTCATGAGGCTTTCAGAGGTGTGACTAAAGCAGTGTGACTTTTTTTTTTAAGCGAACACACCAGAATATAGCCATCTAAATGACAACTGCTCCCATCCAACAATCGAACCAACTACTGAGTCGTTGGCTCACTCCAAAACACTGGAGCGCCTGTCCCGTCCCTGAGGAAATTTGCTTTGCATTCATTGGTTCGTTTTCTGTTTATCATTTGTGCAACATGCATGAGGTACTTCCTGTGTACTGAGCACTCTGCTGAACTCTGCAGACAGAAGGCTGAGGAATGGGAAGCCCCATGAGGGTTTGTATCCTTCATCCAGCATCTATTAGACACCTCCTGTCTGGTCTGTGATAGAACACTCTAACCAAAACAAATTTAGAAAAGAAAAGGGTTACAATTTGGCCTACACTTCCACGGGCATCATTGAGTGATGTCAGGTCAAAAGCTCAGGGCAGGAACCATGGAGCATACTGCTTGTTAGCTGGCTCATAGATAGGCCTATGCTTCAGCTAGTGTTCTTATACAACCCAGCCCAAGGAATGGTGCTGCCCAAGGTGGGCTGGGCCGGGCCACATCAATTAACAATTAAGTTAATTTCCACAGGCCAATCTAATCTATGCAATCCCTCAGTTGAGATTTCCTTCTCAGGTGACTCTAGGCTGTGTCAAGTTGGTAGTCAAAGTTAACTAGGAGACATGGCAAACTGTGTAACTATGAAAATGTCATTAGAAATAGAAACAGGGCAGTTTATCATGAAAGGGGAAAGACTCTCAAGAATGGTTGTGGTCTAGTGAGCTGCCGGAAAAGCTCCCAATGTACATTGACCTAGTGCCTCCTCTCTCACACTTGGATAGCATGCTCCATTGCTCAGGAGGGAAAGGGTTACATTCTTTCACTGCCACCAGCTTCTTTCACAGTCTCAAGGCTGCTCTTCTGTCCCTACCCTCTTGCCACACTCTGGAGAACAAGTTTTACTGAGGACCCTGGAAAATTAACCTGGCCTGGGTGTGATCCAGTGTGGTCGGGGCTGGATTGTATCAGGCAACTTTCCTAGACACTTCTGAGTCACAGGATTGCTTTGAGGGAAATAAAATCAGACAATACATATATGAGTAGCCTTAACCCAGAGGTCAGCAGAGGGGCTGCTCCATGAGAATGCTTG
Organism: Mus minutoides; assembly: GCA_902729485.2. Taxonomy (NCBI): domain Eukaryota; kingdom Metazoa; phylum Chordata; class Mammalia; order Rodentia; family Muridae; genus Mus; species Mus minutoides. The sequence continues at coordinate 1,055,291 of LR749751.1, forward strand.
TGATTGTTTCAACTGTGCAGACAGTGCCACCATCTCTCTTTGCTGGACTAAATTCTGAATGCACTTGCTGAAAAACCTATGATTTTATAGTGCATATAAATGATGTCCAGTACTGGATCGAAAGTGCTAAAAATCATATGATGAAAATAAAATCTTCTTTCCTCTTTTCCTTCTGCTGATAGTCCCCTCTCCAAAGACAAGCAATGAAGCCAGGATCTAGATTTCTTCAAGATTGGTCTATACCAACATTGAGGGTATATTGAATTTCTTTTCTGTGATTTGTTGTTGGGTATAACTGATAACATTGTGTATAATTTAGGTATACAATGTAGTGATTTGATATAAGTGTATACTGAAAAGTGGTTACAACAATGAAGTAAATTACTATGTTATCATTTCATAGCATTACTATTATTTGTGTGTTGTATGTTGAAAATACATGTATATTTTAAAAAAAGATTTACCACTCTATTATTTATTTATTTATTTATTTAGAGACAAAGTTTCTCTGTGTAGCCCTGATTGTCCTGGAACTCTGTTTTGTAGATCAGGTTGACCTTAAACTCAGAGATCTGCCTTGCCTCTGCCTGCTTTTTCAATGCTGGAACTTAAAGGTGTGTGACACCAGGCCTGATTATTTTATTTATTTATTTATTTATTTATTTGGTTTTTGGAGACAGGGTTTCTCTGTGTAGCCCTGGCTGTCCTGTATTATTTTATTTTTTGATCGGGTGTCTGTGTGTGCATGTTAATGTATGTGCTCTCAGAGGCCAGAAAAGGGCATCGGATTCCCTAGAGCTAGTTGTGAGCTCCTTGATGTGGGTGCTGGGAACAGAACTTGGGTCTTCTGTAGGAGCAGTAAGTGCTCAAAGCTGTGAAGCCATCTCTCTGGCCCCCACTTACGATTTTTTTCTAGGCTTTTCAAGTATGCAGTACAGTATTACTCACTATAGGCGTCAAGCTGAACATCAGACACCCAGAACATTCTTCTTTATAAGTGAAAAGATATGGCCTTTGACCAACATCTTCATTTCCGTGAATGCCTGGCAACCTGATAACTGCCACCACTCTGCTCTCTGTTTCTATGAACTTGACCTTTGTGCATATGTGAACTCATATTGATTTTTCTCTCTGTGTCTGGCTTATTTCATTTAGCATATTGTCTCCCAGTGTCTTCTACATTGTCACAAATGGTGGGATTTCTTTTTTTTTTGTATGACTACTATTCTACTTTTCTCTATATACCCCATGGTGTCCAGTACTACAATGGACACGCAGTTGCCTCTTCAGTAGTCTTGTTACATATATGCCCAGAAGTGGGGTTGTTGGATCATATATAGTTCTAATTTTAATTTTAAAAATTAATTATGTGTCTATGTGACTGTTTATCTGTATGTGTATCATGGGCACGTAATGTTTACAGAAGCCAGAAGAAGGAATAACAGACAGCTGTGAACTGTTTGGTACCTGCTGGGAACCAAACCCGGGTCCTCTGCAATGGCATTATGCACTCTTAGCTACTGAATCATCTTTCCAGCCCCAACTTTTAATTTGTAAGGGACCTTTCATAGTGTTTTTATAATGGCTCTGTATAAGGGTTTTACTTTTTTTTTTTTTTTTTTTTTTTTTTGGTTTTTTTTTGAGACAGGGTTTCTCTGTATAGCCCTGGCTGTCCTGGAACTCACTCTGTAGACCAGGCTGGCCTCGAACTCAGAAATTCGCCTGCCTCTGCCTCCCGAGTGCTGGGATTAAAGGCGTGCGCCACCACGCCCGGCAAGGGTTTTACTTTTATCCACAGCCTCAACAACATCTATTTCATAGTTTCTTGACCATACCCTAACAAGTGTGAGGTGACAGTGGATCTCAGTGTTGATTAGCATTTCTCTGATGACTGGATCCTTTCATGCACTACTTTCTTTTTTTTTTTTTTTTTCTTTTTTTCCCAACTTTTATTAGATATTTTCTTCATTTTACATTTCAAGTGTTATCCAGCAAGTTCCCTATACCCTCCCCCCTCCTGGCCCTGCTCCCCTACCCACCTGCTCCCACATCTTGGCCCTGGCGTTCCCCTGTATTGGGGCATATAAAGTCTGCATGACCAAGGGCCTCTCTTCCCAATGATGGCCAACTAGGCCATCCTCTTCTATATATGCAGCTAGAGACATGAGCTCAGGGGGTACTAGTTAGTTCATGTTATTCTTCCACCTATTGGGTTGAAGACCCCTTCAGCTCCTTGGGTACTTTCTCTAGCTCCTTCCTTGGGAACCCTGTGTTCCATTTAATAGCTGACTGTGAGCTTCCACCTCCATGTTTGCCAGGCATTGGGATAGTCTCCCATGAGACAGCTATATCCAGGCCCTTTCAGTACTATCTTGCTGGCATATGCTATATATAGTGTCTATGTTTGGTGTCTGATTGTGGGATGGATCCCTGGCAGCCGCAGTCATTGGGTCCATCCTTTGGATTCAGCTTCACACATGATCTCTGTAACTCTTTCAATGTGTGCTTTGTTCTTAATTCTAGGAAGGGGTGACGTGTCCACATTTTGATCTTCCTTCTTCTTGAGTTTCATNACTGATTTCCAGAGTGGTTGAACCAGCTTGCATTCCCACCAACAATGGAGGAGTGTTCCCCTTTCTCCACATCCACGCCAGCATCTGTTGTCACCTGAATTTTTGATCTTAGCCATTCTTATTGGTGTGAGGTGGAATCTCAGGGTTGTTTTGATCTGCATTTCCCTGATGATTAAGGATGTTGAACATTTTTTCAAGTACTTCTCAGCCATTCGGTATTCCTCAGTTGAGAATTCTTTGTTTAACTCTATGCCCCACTTTTTAATGGGGATATTTGATTTTCTGGTGTCCACCTTCTTGAGTTCTTTATATATATTGGATATCATCCCATGCACTACTTTCAAACACTGCTCACATTTCTTCCTGGGGAAATATTGATTTGGACTTTTCAGAAGTTTAAATTAGATTATCTGGGTGTGATGCACATGCCTTTAATTTCAGCACTTGGACAGCAGAGGCAGGTAGATCTCCATGAGTTTCAAGGCCACCCTGGTCTTCATATCAATTTTGAGGCCAGCCAGAGCTACAGAGTGAGACCTTGTTTCAAAAACAAACACACGAAAACCAAACCAAACAAACCAAAATGGACCAAACCAAACCAAGCCACCACCATCTCCAAAACAACAAAACAAACAAAACTCCTTTCATGATTTAGGAGCTGGAGAAATAGCCATTTTTGTGAGTATCTTGGACAATTTCAATTTCCAGAAGAATGGTAAACCAAGGAAATGTAATGGGCTCTTTAAACCAGCACTGGTCACAACTCTGGAATGATAACTGCTTGGTTGCAGGAGACATGGATCTGATTGGGGGATGCTGGGTGTTTTCTCCAAACGCTCCACGACACCATTCCAGGACTGCTTAGTCACCTTGGAATACTACTTGCTTCAAAGCTTATCATATAATAATAGAAAAATGAGGACATTTGAGGGCTGTGAGATGGCTTGGTCAGTAACCCGAGTCCAACCCACAGAACCCATGTTTAAAGAAGAAAGAAAAGCCAGCTGTAGAGGCTGGCTTAGTAGGGAAAGGTCCTTGCTGCCATGCCTGACATCCTGGGTTCTATCCATGGTAGAAAGAGAGAACAGACTCCTGCAAGTTGTCCTCTGACCTCCATTACAGCTCAGGGCGTTCATATGCCTCTCCCAAACCTACATTTGTATAAACATACACACACACACACACACACACACACACACACACACACACATATAAACACACACAGAGAGAGAGAGAGAGAGAGAGAGAGAGAGAGAGAGAGAGAAATGTATTAATAGATGGGTAAATAAATTTATTTATTCATTAAATAAATGAAATGTTTATGAAGTCAGGCTCCATACCATGCATCTGTAACAGTCTGGAGAGGTAGAGAGGAGCGGATCCTTGGGGCTCCCTGTCCATCTACTTTAGTCCAATTGTTGAGTTCCAGGCAAGGTGGGAAATCCTGTGTCAAGGAAAAGGTAGACAGCATTTGAGGACTAATATCTGAGGTTGTTCTCAAGTGTGTATACATGTACAGACATACCTGCACACATGTGTGCTCACTTATTCGAGAATGTGAGCACACACGAAGGCACAAAAGGCAACATTTTCAGCCAGGCATGGCTGTCTTGAAACCTCTCCAGGACATATAATTAATAGGCACATTTTTCTGCGGCTGGCATGAGGCATCAGGGATGCAGAGAAGAATCTAGACAGCAGCTCTAGAAGCAGCTGCTAAGATCTGCACTCTAATTTGCTGCCACAGCTTGACACAGTGAGATGCATTAAAATGTGCCACATTGGTTAACATGGGTTCAAGTAGACAAAGACTGCCAATTTGGAAGGAGGGTAAATGGCCTTTGGTGGCTCTCTTCGTGATGCTCAGACGGCATGTGGTGGGAAATTACAGTGTGCTTATATGGGCAGTTCTGGCACAATCCAAGCACAAATGAGACCCGAGGATTAGCTTTCCTGGATGAATAATTATTCCTGAATCATGAGACAGGCACCCGTGGAAAGGAAAGTGCTTGTCTTTCTAAGAAGTCTCCAAACACTGTCAGAGATTCATATCCTCACATGAGTTCCGTGCAAATGAGAACCGGCCCTTAACATTGTCCTGAGCCAAAGAAAATTCTTGGTTGGGATTGAAAAAAAAAAGTTAGATAAATAATTTCTTCTTGCCTCTCAGAAGGCCACAGCTATCGCTGCAATCCAGAGCTGGCCTCTAAGCAAGTCTGGCGGGTTTTGCTTGGACCAGCTGCTATGATGAACTTACAGCAACTCCAGGTTTTTTTTCTACTCCAGACAGCCAAGAGCTATGAAGTAAGCCGGATGCATCCGGCTTACTTCATAGCTCCCTTCAGTACCTGCTGACTACTGACCGTTCAGTTTTCCGACTTCTTTCTTTACTAAAACAGGACCATAGGGGAAATTCCTTCCAGGCAGCTGAGGAAGCTGGCAAAGGTTTATTTCAAGTTAATTAAGAAAACTGTGCTAAGCACCAAGGGAGTCTGTTTAGGTGGGCTGACCACCGCATCAAGGCTGAGCTGGACCTTTTCGCTCCCTTTACCACAGACCTTCTGTATTTTACCATTATCACTAAGAGGTGGGGAGTATTGATGAGGGGAAACTGAGCTCAGAAAGACTGACTCTTCCTTAGGATGAGCCACTGGTAAACCAAAGTCTCAGAATTTGAACTTGGCTTTAGTCTGAAGAATCGGTCCTCTGCTTGTCTGCCCTATGCTCTAAGATGGCAATAAGCAATGAAAGCCTCCAGTTAGAGCCCAAGGAGAGAGCTCAGGGTGAGAACTCTAAGCTGAGTAAAGGGGGAGGAAGCAGGCTAGCTGCTGATAGAATGCTCACCCAGCCTGCGTGAGGCTATAGAAACTGTGTATGTCTGTGATCCTCCTATGAGGAGGCAAGGCCACCAGAAGTTTAAGAGGACCCTTGGCTACACAATGAGTAAATTCCAGGTAGCCTGGACTACATGAGACTGTCTCTGGAAAGACAAGTGGGAGAACGGGGAGCTAGGCAGACAGGATATGTGGAAATGTGTGGAAACGCAGCAGAAGCTGGGTTTGTGTTGATCCTGGGCCCAACTTCTGAAGATCTTAGGAATCCCAGAGCCCAGTGGGAGATAATTGGACAGATTTTCTGGAACTCTGAGCAATTTTTTTTTCCTGAGGCAAACATTCAGTATGAATAAACTCATGTACTCCAGGGGTCTCAGGATCCTGGATATGCCCCAGGACACTGAGATCTGTGGCATAAAGACTTTAAAATGAGTCTCCTGTGAAGGATGGGGGACTCGTTGTCCCCACCTCTTAATGGGCAGACAAGAAAGCACAGAAGGTATGCTCTCAGGGTAGAAAGGATTTTCAGCCCAGAGTGGTAAATGGCTTCTGACTAGAATTATACCCAGCATCCCGACATGCCTGGAAGGTCAAGGACAACCTGGCTGACAACGTCTTCCATTTTTGCCTGTGGTATTTTAGACTCTTTCTGCTGATCCTGAAGCAGCTCCACAGGCCTGGATGTTCCTGAAGTCACTTCCTGAGGCACCGAGGCAATGCTTGTGGCAAAGGCGCGATTCACGATGCTCAAAGTAGTTGTAAGGTAGGATCCGGGAAATGACTCATCAGAGATCCTGACATGAGGAAAATTCATTCCCAAAACCACCAAGGAAGAGCTAGGGGGATGGCTCACTTGGTTAAAGTGCTTGTCAGACAAGGATGTGACCTGGATACCCCAGGACCGTGTGGGGAAAAAAAAATCAGGTATGGTGGCACACGCCCATAATCTCAGGGCTAATGTGACACAGATGGCAGCTGGCCAGCCAACCTAGACTAAGGGACAGGACAACAAGGGCCTCTGTCTCAAAAATAAAGTAGACCACACCTAAAGAATGGCATGAAGGTTGGCTTCTGGCCTCCACGAGCACATACATGTGCATGCACACATGGGTGTACACACATGTGCACACACATGAAGTCAAGAGAGAAGAATGGTCCCACCCCTTTTCTTGATTGGGACTAAAGGTCTAAAAAAGAGACTGGAGCCATATTCATCTTTGAATTATTTGTAGGGAATTTACCATGAAGCCAAGGGCCAGTAGAAGATGAGCTATTCACCAGCTCTGTGTCTCTTGGTAGGGAAAAGGCAGTCTTCACTGGGTGAAATGAAACAGACAAAGAAATGGGCAAAAACTATTTATGGATAATAACTTCTGATACCTATATATCCATGTACTGGCTTCACAATGAGTCTTTTATTATAATGTGGAACATTTGGTGACTCAAGAGACACAGAGCACGTGACTTACGCAAAGGTGGTGGGCTCCAAATAGAGAGACCCAATAGTATGTTCTTGGCTGGACACTAAGAAGTTGTGGGCAAATTACCCCTCCCTGAGACTCGCTTTCCTGTCTGCTAAGCAGAAAAAATGCTCCTGAATCTTGACAGAGCTGCATACATTTTGAAAGTGCAAAATACATTGTGTGTGCTGAGCAAATGAGAGAGAATAAGAAGAGAAATATAGAATTAAATAGATAATACAGATTAAATAGTAATACCCAGGGTTGGCAAGACAGCTCAGAATGTAAGGATGACACCTGCTGCTGCTGGTAAGCAGCTTGCCACCAAGGCTGACAACCTGAGTTCAATTCCCAGAACCTATAAGGCGAAAGGAAAGAACTCATTTCAAGAAGTTGTCCTCTGACCATCTCACAAGCACCATGCTATGTGTGCACTCATTAATAAACAAATAGATGTAAATTAATACATTACTAACTGGGGCTGGAGATATGGCTCAGAGGTTGTGAGCACGTGTCCTTGCAGAGGACCCAGGTTCCACTCTCCACATCTACCTCAAAGCTCACAACCTTCTGTCACTTCAGCGTCAGGGGAATCTAATGCCCACTTCTGTCCTTGGAGCACATCAGGCATGTGTGTGCTGTGTACATATACCTAAGCAAAACATTCATGTACCTAACATAAAATAAATAAATTTAGGGTTGGGCATGGTGGCACATGCCTTTAATAATCCCAGCACTTGGGAGGCAGAGGCTGGGAGATCTCTGTGAGTTCGAGGCCAGCCTAGTCTACAAAGCAAGTCTAGGACAGTCAGGACTTTGTTACATAGAGAAACCCTGTCTGGAAACAAACAAACAAACAAACAAACAAACAAAATCTTTTAAAAAACAAATTAAAAAAATAGTAGCAACCAGAAATGGTAAGTACAAGATGGGCAGATACATTCTTTTGCAATTAAGTCTCATTATGTAACCCAAATTGCCCTCGAACTCTATTCTCCTGCCTCAGCATCTGCACAGCTGGAATAACAGATGCACACCACATACCCCATGTAAGCTCAAGATATGAACAGTATCTTGCTCATCTTTGTACTCTAATGCCTTATAATACATAAATATTAATCATTATATATTATATATGCATACACACATATGTAGATATATGTATATACATATATAACATATAATAGCACATAGTAGCAACCCCTAAACGTGTGAGCCTGGCTGGCTGGTGTAGCACCATGTCTGTGTATGACTCTTTTCTATATTTTGGCAGCTATACAAGTAAATGAGCATCTGCTTAGAGAAGCATTTCAAAATCCTATGGAACTAAACAAGGAACAGAGAAGGGGACACACAATGTCAGGACATTTTTGAGTTGTCATTTGAGGAGAGCAGTGGCCTTCTTCGGAGTGAGCTCATGCCTGCTCTCTGGTCGGTTCTGCTAAGAAGCACAACTCTTTGCTGCGTAGCTCTGAAAGGCAGTGTATCAGAGGGGAAGGCTACAGAGTCCCTTGGACAGTGACCTATTGACATCAGCTATTAATAGCCATTAAGTCCTTGGATGGAGCCCAAGCTCCTTTCACCCTAGAGATAGCTTTGCATTCAGAATATGCCTGAAAGAGCCGCAGAACCCTGAGATCTCTTGGCGTTTCCCAGTTAAGGATGTGCTTTTTCTCTTTTCTTTTCTTTTCTTTTCTTTCCTTTCCTTTCCTTTCCTTTCCTTTCCTTTCCTTTCCTTTCCTTTCCTTTCCTTTCCTTTCCTTTCCTTTCCTTTTCTTCCCTTTTCCCTTTTCCCTTTTCCCTTTTCCCTTTTCCCTTTTCCCTTTCCCTTTTCCCTTTCCCTTTCCCTTTTCCTCTTTCCCCTTTTCCCTTTCCCCTTTCCTCTTTCCCCTTTCCCCCTTTCCCCTTTCTTTTCCCTTTTACCTTTTCCCTTCCCTTTCTCCTTCCCCTTCCCTTCCCCTCCCTTTCCTTTCCTTTCCTTTCCTTTCCTTTCCTTTCCTTTCCTTTCCTTTCCTTTCCTTTCCTTTCCTTTCCTTTCCTTTCCTTCCCTTCCCTTCCCTTCCCTTCCCTTCCCTTCCCTTCCCTTTCCTTTCCTTTCCTTCCTTTTCCTTTCCTTTCCTTTTTTCTTTCCTTTTTCCTTTTCCCCTCCTCCTCTTTCTCTTCCTCTTCCTCTTTTTCCTCCTTCCCCTTTCCCCCTTCAAAGTCACACAAAGGACATTTGGCCTGCAGACTCCATCTGCCTGTGTAGTGTGCTAACATTTGTTTTCCACTTAAAAGTCTATGAGGCTCCTGTGCTTTCAACAAGTCCACCAAGTTTCTCAGTCATGCTGGAAAAAAAGACGAGTACTGTAAGGGGAAGCCAGCCAGCCAGCTAGCCACGACACACACTTGCTTGGGGGATCAGGAGGAGCTAATGACCCAGTCGGCACAGGTCCAGTGGTAAAGTATTGCTGTCCATGGACAGTGCATTACTTTTATTGTCTCCATGATTAAAAACCTGACAAGAAGCAACTTAACAGAGGAGGGGTTTGTTTGGATCTTGGGTTGAGGGGCCATAATCCATCATGGCGGAAGGCATGGTGGCAGAAGGGTGAGGTAGGCACCACATTGCATGCACAGTCAGGGGCAAAGGTGACTGGACGCTGGTTCTTGCAATCCTTTCTGTGTTTCCCACTTTTACCTTGATTTCCCATCCACGGGATGGTGCCGCTCACATTAAGGGTGTGTTTTCCCTCCTGAGTAAAATGTCTAAGGAAACAGCCTGACTCATGCTGATCTAGTCAGACTGATAAAGGAGACTCCTCATCCTCTGAGGCCTGGATGCTGGGGACAGACAGGGCCTCCTTTCCCCTCCTGCATGGTCACACTTGATATCACCACTCCTAAGACTGGAGGAGAATCTTTGATAATTGTGATTCCTAAATACAGGACAAAGACAGGTCCTGTAGTTTAATGTCAACTTAACTTCTGTCTTTCAAAACTTACCTCATGCCAGGCAGTGGTGGCATATGCCTTTAATTCCAGCATTTGGGAGGCAGAGGCAGGCAGACTTCTGAGTTTGAGGCCAGCCTGGTCTACAGAGTGAGTTCCAGGACAGTCGGGTATACAGAGAAACCCTGCCTCGAGAAACAAAACAAAACAAAACAAAACAGAACTTACCTCATATAGGATGTTACCACATAGTACCCTCTCTGAGAGGTGGGATGGTGTTCTTCTACTTAGCTTCAGTTGTCAAATTGATCCAGCCCAGAGTTGTTTGAAGGAATCTCATTTCAGAAACTACCTTGATTAGAGTGGCCTGTAGGTATGTCTCTGGGGGTATTTTTTTGATTGCTGGTTGATATAGGAAGGTCAAATCCACAGTATCATTACCATGCAGGGGTCCTGACTATATAAGACAGCTAGTTAGTGTGAAAGTGAGAAAACAAGCCGGTAAGCAGCATTTTTCTGTGGTTTCTGCTTCAGGGACCTGGTATGACTTCCTTCAGCGATGGGTTGTGAGCTGGTAATGTAAGCCAAAGTGACCTTCCCCCCCCCCCCCTCCACCAGCTGCTTTTGGTGTATATCACAGAGCTTGAGAACTAAGATAATAGGTGTGTATTAGTTACTTTCCTGTTGCTGTAAATAAACATCATGACCAAGGCAACTTATTGAAGAGTTTACTTGAACTATGGTTCCAGAGGGACATCCTGACAAGGAGTCAGAAATGGCAGCCAGAGAAGGAAGTGAGATCCTCGACCTTAAGCAGGTGGCAGAGAGAGTGAACTGAAAGTGACAGTGTTTTAATCTCAAAGCCCACCTCCAGTGACACACTTCCTCCAGCAAGGCCACCTTAGACATTGCCACCAACTGAGGAACATGTATTCAGACATGTGAGTGGACGGGGACATGCCCATTCAAACCATCACATCCTATTTATCAAATAGTATGATGATTTGATACATGTCTATGTTTTGTCATCAGCACAAGTGGTTAATATTTCCACATCCTTACTATTCACTTTTTAGATACCAGGATAAACATGTGGCAGATCTGTGGGGGTACAGTGTGATATTCCAATGCATGTGTGTGGCATGCCCTGCCACACGGGTGGGATTGGCACTCTTGTCTCCTCCTTCGTCCTGATGCTTGGAGCTGTCACAATCTTCTCTTCAAATTATTCATAACTAGGCGAGAGGTTACTGTGACCAGTGTCGACCCCACTGTGCTTACATACATGTCTCCTTCAGGATAATTGTTCTGAAGGGTTCCTGTTAACTCCCCATCTAGCCATGTCACAGGGGTCACCCATTCTGACTCTAGTGTATAGAACACAAATACGACATGTTTCTGATATTTCTGGGCACATCCTTAGGGCAGCTGGACACTTGGCTTCAATCCTGCCTCTCCATCCGCAGTGGACCAGGGTTACAGTGACTGCCTGACAGGCCTGGCCTGAGAAACGAATGGGAACCTGACGTGCAAGAAAAATGTCTCATGGGGGATGGTATATAAGCCTCCTCCATGGAGGGCCTCTCTGGATATTCTGATCCTGCAACGGCAGGGGATTGGACCCACATGTATCTATTAGGGGTGATAAACAAGCTGGAGACGCCACATTCCCCAGAGAGACAGAGGTAAGGTATCATGGAAGAACTTGGGCTTGGGGCAGGGATGTGATCCATGAGAAATGCCCAAGCCAAGTGGTATGGCCTCAGGCCATTCAGTTAGCTACTCTCCACTTCTGGAGAGGTTTGACCATTTGTAAGAAGTGAATGGGGGAGGGCTGGTGCTGTAGCTCAAGGGTAAAACATTTGGTTAGCATGTGAGGTTCTAGGCTTGAGGTCCAGTGTAGTCAAAAACAAGGAGGGAGGGAGGGAGGGAGAGAGGGAGGGAAGGAGAGAGAGAGAAAAAAAAAGAAAGAGAGAGAGAAGGTATAATGAAATATGTCTTCCTCTCAGGGTGGCTGCAAAGATTAAAGAGCTTGCTTATACAAAAAGAAGCTGTCCAAAAGGCCATCAATTTTAATACTGGCCCCCAAATGGAGGCCAGCAGAGTCAGAAGGTCCTAATGCCTGCCTTTTGCCATCAGAGGCTGGCTATGTCATTTATTTGGAGGCAGGACTGGGCTCTGAGCAATGGGTCCCTGAAACCGGCCTTCTGCTTTTCTATTGGCAGGCTGATTCCAGGACAGCAGGCTGGGAGATGGAGCTGTGAGCAAGAGCTTGCTGGGGAGTGAGCCACGAATGGGGAACAGCACTAATGGGGCACACAGCCACCCTTGGGGAGCACTCACCACAGGAACATCTGTGAGGAGCACAACCACCAGAAACACTTATGGGGGCTGTACTGGCTGGATTTGTGTGTCAACTTGACACAGGCTGGAGTTATCACAGAGAAAGGAGCTTCAGTTGGGGAAGTGCCTCCATGAGATCCAGCTGTAGGGCATTTTCTCGGTTGGCGATTAAGGATGGGAGGGCCCCTTGTGGGGGGTGCCATCCCTGGGCTGGTAGACTTGGGTTCTATAAGAAAGCAGGCTGAGCAAGCCAGGGGAAGCAAGACAGTAAGGAACATCCCTCCATGGCCTCTGCATCAGCTCCTGCTTCCTGACCTGCTTGAGTTCTAGTCCTGACTTCCTTTGGTGATGAAAAGCAGTGTGGAAGTATAAGCTGAATAAATTCTTTCCTCCCCAATTTGCTTCTTGGTCATGATGTTTGTGCAAGAATAGAAACCCTGACTTAGCTGGGCAGTGGTGGCACATGCCTTTAATTCCAGCACTCAGGAGGCAGAGGCAGGCAGATTTCTGAGTTCAAGGCCAGCCAGTCTACAGAGCGAGTTCCAGGACAGCCAGGGCTATACAGAGAAACCCTGTCTTGGAAAAACAACAACAACAAAACCCTGACTAAGAAAGACAGAGCAGTTGTGAGGGATATCACCACAGGAGCACCTGTGGGAATACAGCCACCCATGGAGAGGACATGTCCCAGGACAATCTGTGTTGAGCACAACCTTCTATGGGGACTACTCATCACAGGAACACCACAGGAAGCACAGCCACCTGTGGGGAGCACAGGTGACAGGAATACCTGTGGGGGATCATAGTTGTCTATCAGGAACAGGCATCACCAGGAATATTTGTGGGAGCACATCTAACCTATGGAAAACATTGGTTCCAAGAACCAGTCTGTGGGGAGCATAGGCATCTATGAGGAGCACTTATCACACTAGTGTGAGGATAACCATTTGTGGAGGGTACAGGTCATAGGAATACCGGATGGGAGCATAGCCATCTATGGGGAGCACAAATGCCTGTAGGGAGTATAGCCACCATTTTGGGATCCCCAGGGGAGGACATGTTGACTGGCATTTGTCTTCTGCAGAGACCCAGGGGAGTGGGGTGCAGTACTGGAGAGAAGAGGACAGAGGGAGGGATAAACTGTGATCGTCAGACAGGCCACCACAGCATCTCTTGCATAGGCTTTTTCCAGAGCTCTGCTTCAGTCTGCTGGCTTCTCCCGTTGGGCCTGGCCTTCCCCAGAGCAGGAGAAATGAACGTGTCCTCGAATCCTCAGCTACTGTCTGGGGCTGCCAGAGACTCTGAAGGCAAAAGCCGAGGAATGCGAAGCATTTATGACTTAGCAGAATTGTTCCCTAACTGCTGGCTTCTGGAGGAGCCTTCTGGATTCCATTGTGCTTGCTCCTCCACTTCTAGAACCTGCCAAAAACTCCCAGGTCCCAGTCAGCACTTAGGCTGCTATGTGAGGGCAGGGGTCAGAGGATCTCCGGGTGGCTGGTAGCCCAGAGCACTGGTGTGGATGTCCAGGCCTGCTCCAGGGGAGGGAGGTGGTGGGGTGGGGAAGAGAGGCTGTAACCTCAGGGCTCTTCAAAAAGGGTGAGCATTGCCATGGCTCTCATCAACCTGGGTTACTGAGTTTTCTCTGAGCAAGGCTTGGTGTACCCCTCAGGGGAGGGGCCTTTCCATACTGTCTACCTCTGGGGCCATCTCCTTCAGTGTATAGCTTGAATGGGGGGCGTGGTGTTCTTATACCTCCTTCTCCATCTCCGTGGGCTTAAGTGACCGAAAGCAACTGAACTGAACTAGTGGGACTCAGAGGGACTGTGACTGACTTCTTCGCCTAGTTCCTTCACAAGGGGCTGCCAGAGCAGGCAGTCCTGTTTCTCAATGAAGCTCTTTCACTGCCCTCGAGCTATCTGCATTTCTCCTCTTTTCCATTCTCACTTTGGATAAATATTTACATATTTTGTGTGTGTGTGTGTGTGTGTGTGTGTGTGTGTGTGCGTGTGCGCGAGCTCATATGAGTATGTATGGAGGCCAGTGGATGAGCCCTGGCCTACTGCTCTCTACCTTTTCTTGAGACAGGAACTTAGACTTCATTTTTGGTTAGGTTGGCAGCCATCAAGCCCCATCTTTTCTTTTCCTTTCTCTTTTCTTTTCTTTTCTTTTCTTTTCTTTTCTTTTCTTTTCTTTTCTTTTTTTTTCTTTTCTTTCTCCTCTCCTCTCCTCTCCTCTCCTCTCCTCTCCTCTCCTCTCCTCTCCTCTCCTCTTCTCTTCTCTTTTCTTTTTTTTTTGAGACAGGGTTTCTCTGTATAGCTCTGGCTGTCTTGGAACTCACTTTGTAGACCAGGCTGGCCTCGAACTCAGAAATCTGCCTGCCTCTGCCTCCCGAGTGCTGGCATTAAAGGTGTGTGCCACCACCGCCTGGCTTATTTTCTTTTTGAGACAGGGTCTTCCACTGACTTGGAACTGTCCAAGTGTCATAGCTGACTGGCCAGAGATTACCTGTCTCTGCTTCCCCAGCTCTGGGATTACAAGCACATATGGCTTACTCGGTTTCTTTCATTTTAAAAACTTGGGTCTGGAGATTGAACTTAGATTGATCTTCATGCTCATAACAGCAATGAGTGCATGCATACCAGTGGTCAGCTTTTTATACAGTCTAGGACCCCTTTCCTGGGGAATGGTGCTGCCCAGAGTGGCCTGGGACTACCCACATCAATTAACACAAGACAAAATCCCACAGCTTGTCTACAGGCCAACCTTTTCTAAACAATCCCTTATTGAGACCTTCCTCTTTCTTTAGGTGATTCTAGACTGTTAGGTAGACAATTAAAACTAAGCATCACACATATATAAAATCAGAGAGCTCAGAAAAAAAGAGAGGGAGTCCATGGGCTCCCATATCTTAGCTGAGTGCAGAATTATTGCTTGCCACCTCCTGGCTCATGGCTTTGATCAAGGCTTTGATCCAGGTGCCCTGTTCAGTGAGTGTCTATCCTCCAGTATCATAACAAATAAGGGAAGATGTGGTAGCCTTGGTGATCTGAGCAAGGACAGGCTTCCAGGAGCTGGTTTCAGAAACGTTGACAAATATTTGCCAAGGGCAGGCACCCGTGAGTGGGCAACGAGCTATTGTTGAGGTTTCCAGGAAATCTCAGAACAGCTGGGGAGTCATGTGGCCCCAGCCCCAGCTCCCATACGGAACAAACGTGTGACAGATTAAATATTTATCTATTGTCCTGTCCACCTCAATAAAACCTCGCACTCTTTCATGCTCTTGCCTTAATGAGGTTTGTGTGCCTTGGAATGCCGCCCTGGGCCAGCCAATCATATCCAAAGATGTGAAAACATAAAAATCGATAAAAAGAAATGAAAAGTCTGTTTCACTGATAAAACATCATTTATCTTACTCATGGGTACTTCTCAGATTCCCCTAAGTGCCCTTTTAGAGGGCAGTATCAAATCCAGGACCCACTTGCCTGTAGGATTCTCAGAGGGGTCGGGAGAGGCAAGAATATATGAGGAGGGCGGGGTGAAGTGGGGTGGGGCTGCCAAGGAATAGGCTGTTTCTGGGACTGGCACTACTAGGCTTGCTTCCATCCAGGTGCTCCACGTGGAGATTTTGAAAGGATATTTTCAGCAGGTCAAAGCTCCCAGAGGTTGGGCTGTGGATGTCAGGAGGCATGAAGCACTAGGTTTCACCCATAGCATGCACAATCTGAGCTGTGGGGGTGTCCAGCTTAAATCCCAGTGCTGGGGAGGTAGAGGAGAGTTAGAAGTTCAAAGCCATCCTTGGCTACACACCCAGTTCCAGACCAGCTGGACTATGTCTAAAATAAAATACTGTTAGATGAAAGAACGGATCTTCACCAAGCTCTGACAGTGAAGACTTGGTGATTCCTTTTTCGTAGATGTTATGTAAGATGATAGCTTTATGAACATTATGCATGCTGATTAGAGTGAATTTGGAAAATCAATTTTTTAAAAAAATCACGTCTATTTATGGTATGTGTTTGGGCATGTGTGCCATAGCATGCATGTGGCTGTCACAGGATGACCTGGGGAAGCCAGTTCTCCCTTTCCACTATGCTAGTCCTGTGGATCAAACGTGTCATCAAACTTTAGGGCTAGCCTGAAAACAAAATTATTTAGCTCATATCTAGGATATGATATTTATTATATAATATATCGTATCTAGGATATGATTTATTATGTGATAATAAATCAACTATTCCTACCTGTAGGTTCTGTAACCATGCACTTAGCCAACAACAGCTTGAAAATGTCCAGGAAAGGGGTCAAGGGATGGCTCAGTGGGTAAGGGCACTTGCTGCCAAGTCTGACAACCTGAGTTCAATTCCCAGGCCTCACAGGTGGGAGAAGAACTGACTCTCACAAGGTGTAGTCTGACTCCCACATGGATGCTGAAGCATGTTCTCATGTTCCTCTGGAAATGACACACACACACACACCCACCCACCCACACACACACACACAAATGTGCAGAAAAATCGTGTCTCTATTTTGAGCACAGGAAGGTGTTTTTATTGTGCTAGTCCCCAAAATAATACAGCATGACACCTCATATAGCCTGTAGTGTAGGTCTTATAAGTAACAAGAGGACAACCCAAGAACATTACATAAAATCATACACAAGCACTACACTACTTTATATGAACACTTGAGCGTCTACAGATTTTGCTATCTGTGGGCTAGCCTGCACCCCACTCAGGATGAATGACAGCATTCCTTGAGCCACTTGGGGAGGAAGCAGGTGTCCTCTGAGGTGACAAGGTTGGAGCACTGGTCCTGGTGGAGCACCAGTAGAACCAGCGAACCCTATGGATTCTCCCAGGTTGTGGGCTCTCTATGGACAGTAGAGAGAGCGAGGTGGCAGGGGAGTGCCCCCTCTCTGCAGCCTGGGTACAGATTAGGCCACTGTGGGGCTAAAGGTGGGGTGGGTGGAAGCCTCCCTTCCTCTTCCAGTTCCCTTTGCTCAGTAGCCATGACTTTGGAAGGGAGGTGAGGGGTGTGTCAGCTTTCTCCACACAGCAGGAAGGTTTTGAACATTAGTGTTTCCTATTTTTGACGTGATAGATAAATGCTGTGTTCTTCTACCAAGTGAGCCAGATTTCTGCCAGCTGTCTGTACTGAGGCTCTCCTGGTCTCCATCAGTTCTTTCCAGGATTTAGCTTTCTCTTGCCTCATGTGGATAGAGGCTCCCTCCCTCACTTCAGCAGCTGAGGTACAGGTGTGACTTTAGAATGCCGTATTTCTACAACCCTCTCTGGTGCCCCAAATCCAAATCGGACCACTTCCATAATTTTTAATATGGCTGTCCTTTTGTGTCCTTGGGATTGGTTCCAGAACCACCCCTAGATACCAAGTTGGTAGATCCTCCAATATCTCTTATGAAAGACTGTCCCCCCACACATGCACAAGCCTGTGCCACCCTCTACTATTTTCTTGGTTAAAGAGGTTACTGGGAGGTTAAGAGTACTTCCTGTGCTTCCGGAGGAACTGGGCTTGTTTCCCAATATTCACACGGTGGCTCAAAACCACCCAGAACTTCAGTTCTAGGGGATCTGATTTGATGCCTTCTTCTGACATCTGTTGAGACTGCATGCATGTGGTGCATATACATGCATGCAGACAAAACACTCACATTAAATAAGATAAGTTAAAAGTATTTTTTAAAATTTTATACAGTGAGTGAGTGAGTCTGTCAATCAGCCATGCAGTACTGCACCCCAGTGTGGTCCCCCTGTTCTCAGTGTTTGAGTGACCTGTATTTTCTAATACAGCCTGTCCATCTGGTGGGAGAGAGTCTATGCAATGCTTGCATTAGAGAAGACTGGAGGACATATTTCTCTTGCAAGAGTAGGCTGGAGCCCCAGCTTGGATTTCTGAGGCGGGGCTGCACTCAAGGCAGGGAGTCTCAAATCCTTCCCTGCTTAGGCAGCCTATGTCCCCTGACCTATGGATTCCATCCACTCTCATTTTCCAGTGGAAAAATAAATGAGTGCTAATTTGGGGGTGGGGGCAGGGAATGGATGATGTATACATGTGCTCTCACTCTGGAAGACGCTGATTCATATGGGAACCACAATGTATACACGCCGGAGAGTCTGGTTATTGGAAAATTACAGCCCTGGAATTCTGTTGATGTAAATAAGCTTCGATATCCTCTGTAGGGTTAACCAAGCAACCCACAACACAATGAGCTGATAATGACAACACTGATTCATAATTAAAAAGTCCCCATGGCAGCGGCTGGAAACTGCAAACAACTCAAGGCGGTGCTGATGAGTGGCCCATGAAGAAGCCTTCTCTCAGACTTAGGGATATACCCAGTCATCTGCACACTGGAGAGGATAAAGAAGCCTTCTCCCAGACCTGAGGATATACCCAGTCTATCTGCACACTGGAGATACGTCTTTTCTTGTAGCCTGGCAGGCAGCTGGACTTCACAATATTGCAGGAGATGCAGTAACCTTTAAAAGGCTTTCTTAGTCAATTGTCAATTAGTTGGCCTAATTGCGTGCAAAAATGAAGCTTTAATCAAATTATACACAATTGGGTTTGTATGTGTGTGTGTATGTGTGCATGGGTGCGTGGTGTGTCTGAGATAGAGGTTGTTTAACATTTCTAAGATCTTGGGTCTAGACCCCAGATCATCAGCCACAAGAAAAAAATTATACACAATTTACCATTATATTCCAAAGGAAGATCTAGAAAACTTCGATTCCAGGTATGAGATGCCTCTGATGATGTCCTCTGGCCCCTGTGCTGGGGTGCTGCCTTTGGCCTATGGGCGGGGGTTTCCTTCCTACCTCAAGCAGACCAGAGCTGCATGTCTGATGAGCAAAGCACTCAGATTCTCATTTTTAAAAATGTGCAAGTCATCTACGTGAAACAGTTTAGGAGATTTAACACTGTTCATTTAATGTCTCGTGGAAGATGATTTCTAAGACTTAGCACAACAACAAACAACCCTCAGGGGAGTATATTGAAAGAAAGAGCGAAGAGTTTGTATGTTCGTTCATTCAGGCTTTATTTGCACAGAGTATTTCTGGAATCATGCAGAAGAAACGGATCAAGACAGTCATCTCCATGGAGAGTGGAGACTGATGTCCATTGGAGACTGATGGGGAAGAGGGGAGGGGCATACTTAGGGTTTTTAATCAGACATCCTTTTGCTTTTTGAATTCTGTGTTACTTATGTATCAACTATTAAAAACAATGATGATTAACTGAGGGGGAAAGACCCACTCTTACTGTGGTGGTACCGTTTCATAGGCTGGGGTCCCAGACTAGATAAAAATCAGTAGGCTGAGCACAGCATTCACCTCTCTCTGCTTCCTGCCTGCAGACACAATGTGACCAGCTGCCTCTGTCACACTCCTGTGGCCCTGCCTCTCCCTTTCCCTTCCCTGCACCCTCAAACTGTGAGCCAGAATGAATCTTGTCTCAGTTTCTTCTTTCCTCTCCTTTTTTCAGGAGGTGAAGGCTGTTTGATTACTTATAACGGCAAGGTCTCTTTCTTCTTCAAAACCACAATCGTAGTATCTTAAGTATTCAATCCTAGAATCTAAATGGAAACACCCATCTCCATGACACAACAGCTTTATAAAACCAGACTCAAGCTTTGGGATGCTGGGCTGAGGTAAAGACCGTAGCCCCAATACTCAGTTGTTGGGTACACTGATAAGCTGTTGAGAAAGTTACCTCCTACTGTGGAGAATACAAAACCCCCTGATGGAGAGCCCTTAGGAAGTGTAGTGTGTATGAATGGCTTGAGTATCAGGGAGCAGTAAGGCAGGACCCTGACAGCAGAGTTCAAGTAGATGAAGGTTTCTTATTTCATTCTACTTCAGTGCTGCTCACAGAGACCAAACCGTTATTAATCTCAATTTACTAACAGGAATTTAAAAGAGCATGAGACCAACATGAATCCTAATGAAAAACCATGATATTTCATTAATAATGCAAAAAAGAATTCTGTTCTTATACACAGATCAATGGAAGACAGTGCACGGCCTTCACGTCTTAGATGCTCACTGTGCCGAATAATGATTCCTAGAACAGAACAGCTGGGGAGATGCACAGTGGATCTAAGGGTGCTGGGTTTTGAGCTGCCCTGGATGATCAGTACAAAGAGAAGCAAGGACAGGCAGGGAATGCTATGAACAACTGGAAGGCCTGAGTCTAGCAAGCCATCTTAGCGAATCCTCAAACTAGAGAAGGCTCTACTAGATGTCTCTGTTTGCATGTGGAAAGTGTCCCCCCACGGGCTCATTTTGAACACTTGGCTCTCAGCTGGTGACGCTGTTTTGAAAAATTATGAATCCTTTAGGAGGTGGAGCCTCACGGGAGGAGGGCCTTGGGGTTTGACAGCTCAGCCCCACTCCTTGTCTCTCCTCTCCTTGTGCTGACATGTGAAGGGAGGGGTCCTGGCTATATGCTCTTCCCGCTGGCTGCCTTAACCTGTCCTCCATGATGGGCTGGGTGCCTTTGGATCAGGAGCCCAAATAAGCCCTCCTTCCTGTAAACTGTTTCCATCCAGTTCTTTTGTTCCATTGAGAAACTTAACTAAGACAAAGACAGATTACATAGTTACACACTTCTGGAGGAGGCAACCCAAGCTGGCATCTCCCTGTCATGAGTTCTGTGAAGACAGCAGTAGCACAGGTCATTTTTATCCCAAGATATCCCATTAGCTTCTCAACAGAAGGGCACAAGGGTTAAGTACCTGCTGCTTGTCTCTGATGGTAGACCCTACATGTTAAGCAATTAGTATCCAGCTCTCTCACCCCCATTTCTTGTTCCCTTAGGTCTGACCCTCCCTTTTCTCATTAGCCTCTTTGCTTTCTCTGTAGGGCCTCAGGGCAGACTGGAAAGGCAGAACTCTATCCTTCAGAGCCAGGTTTGTATGAGGAGATGCATGAGCAGCAGCCCTTGAGTCACTGGAGTGAGGAGCCTAGCTGTTGAGCTTCAGTTTAAATGACTGACATTCCCCACGCCTGGAATTAGCCAGTAATTGCATGTGGGCAGACTTAGCCAGAACGGCCTAAATGACCAATTAGAAGGCAAAAAAGGAGGTTCTTCTTCTTTTTTTTTTCAAAGTTCAAGGGTCTCTGTTGACGAGCCCTACTTCTCAGGCGATGTGCCAGTGGGTCTGCACCCAGCTCTTTGCCATGTGCAAGCATACCCTACATTTGCCTAACGATAATGAATTGAGTACTTATTTTGCAGGAAAATATAGGGCACATCCATTACATGCAATCAAGCAAAAAGGCTGCGAAATGGGCACTCTATTAATTCCAAACAGAGCCCTTCCCAAATGTCATCTTGCAACCGGAGCGTGGGCTTATTACCAATCTGAAGGAATTAAGGGTAATTTTCATTTGTACAAAGGATTTGAGGGATGAGGCTCCTGCCACACACAGTATTAATTGAGTTAAATTCAATTTGGCAATTTTAGTGAGAATCACCCAGCCCTGACCTGGCCTGCCCTAGCGTGAGATCAGAGTGTCTTGTCTGCTAGAGGACACAGGTATATGCAGGTAAGGCTGGTCTGTACAAACATGCACACATTTTAGGACACACACAGAATGGAATGCAGTTGACCAGTCATAAACCAGTAAGTCACCCAGAGAATACATGCTAATGGATAGCAAACCTCCACATCTCTGGGCCTCAGTTTCTTCATCTACAACATGGAGGAGTGATCTCCTTTAACAAGACATAAGCCTAATGAACTTGAGCACGGTAGAGACTCCCCCTTATTGTGGGGACTCATTCTAATCTTTATTCCTATGTTCTGGGGGACTGTCTCTGGGCTGTGCCGATCCCCACAGCACATGTAGGAACCTCTAGGGCCTGAATTTGGATGGAGACAATTTCCCAGATCACTGCTGGTTCAGTCCCCAGAGCCTACAGATGTTATTAGTTCACTGGGTTAGTGCTCACTTCCTTACTGATTTTAATGTCCACTATCTCTGGATGGTTGCTGGGCTTATGGGAGAGGGGAGAACAAGAGACAGGAGCAAGCAGGGCAAGGCTGTCGGGAAGCTGGTCCGGATGGCCTTCACGAAGAGTGGCTGGGCAGCAGGAGGCAGCCCAGGGTCTCACTCCACATTCCGGTACTTGGTGAAGAGGTTGTAGAGCACTCTTAGTGTGGACTTCAGGTCACAGTTGACAATGTCTGTGGAGAGACAAAACTCATCAGTGGCCTCCATGAGCCACACACCCTAAAGTTGCCACTGATGGTCCCCTGCCATCCACCACTCATCCTCATCTGCCCAGGATGGTCCTCAGATGCGACTCATGGCCATCGGGGGCAGGTGGGAGTGCAAGAACAGGCAGGTGTGCAGTAAGAACCCAAAGCAGGCAAGCAATATGGAAGAAGGGGCAGGCATTAGGGTTTCAGTCCCATAGAAATAAGGCAGTCACTCCAGAGTGTGACTTCACCATGGACATAGCAGCTCCAGGTGCCTGGCCTCTGTCCCATCTCATCTATCCCCAAGGCTCTGCTCCCCAGCCTCTGCCTTCATCACAGTGCTAGCTGTGTTTGTGAAGAAGGGGACATGAGCTGAGTGTGGTGGCACACACCTTTAATCCTAGCACTTGGGAGGAAGAGGCAGAAGGATCTCGGAGTTGGAGTCGAAGAAGAAAGGGAGAAGGATAAGAAGGAAGAAGGAAGAACAACATTTAGGCCATTCTGAGAATAAGATGGAGGTCTCTTCAACAAGGGAGGCTGCTAGGGGTGCGCAGGCATGTACAGGGCAGGGGGAGGCTAGGAACTAACTTCCATCTTCCTTGCACACATGCATCCATCTACTTCCCATTCAGCCCCCTTTCTGGCTGCCCCTCTACTCTCTGTAGGCTCTGCCGCCTTCTTCCCCTCTGCCTTTCCTCAGTGAGCCATTCTTTGAAGAACTAGAATAAACAAAGGAAAGGGGAAAATTCTGCTATCTAGGAATACACACATAGGCCATAAAATAAGGAATGGCAAACCCTTCCAAACACAGTAACTATGAAAGGTGGGGTATCAGGTGGTGCTAGTGAGAGGGTAGGGACAGCAGGTGTCCTTAGAGAGGGGAGGAGGGCAGGGAGAGGATTGTGCTTTGGAAGGAAGGGCACAGGGCATGTGATAAAGTTCTATTCCTCCTGTCCTGACCTAGGTGGGGGCTACACCTCTGTTCCTGTGTCATTTTAAAAATGAAAACAGTATTTAAAAGCATGAGCATAAAGGTCACATGAAGCATAAAACCTAAGACAATAGCTGATATGGGCTCCAAGATGGGAGAGATAGTACAAAGCCACTGGGGCGAAGGTGGAACTGTGGCTATGTGCTGGATCACAGGTCCAAAGTTCCACCAAGACAGGCAGAGTGGGAAGTTAGAGCCCCTGGTGGGTTGTGTTGGGGTTCCCTTGGCTTTGAGGCTACTGTGGCTGTGACTGCAGCCACACACACTGAAGCCAAGTTTCCAAGCACTAAATGGCTATAAACTGAGCCCCGAGCTGCAGATTGCCTTAGAGTCCTCTCATCATGTCTGACTCCAGCTGTGTCCAGATGCACACTTAAATCCCTTATTGATAGAAAATGGGTAACTAGGGCATCTGGAGAGGCATGGAGCCCATCGCTTCCCCTTTCGGTCCCATTTCAGTCTTCATTTGAGGCCCTGCCTGGTGTCAGGGCTCCACCACGGTTCCCTGCTTGTGTGCTCCAAGTCCCATCAGAATCACCTTCCTGGTGCAGCTTTATGGAATCTGGGCTGACTGTTGTTCTCACTACTCATGCAGGGCTATGAAGAGCTGGGCAAAGTGCTCATAATGCAGTAAATAGGCAGAGCTAGAAGGCTGTGGGCTGCACACTGGGGAAAGCTCTGGAAAGGATTCTGGGAGTCTATCTTTTCTCTTCCTCTTCTTTAACCTGTATTTGTATATGTACCTGGATATTTGTATGTGTACTACATGTGTGCAGATACCCAGAGAGGCCAGAAGAGAACATCAAATCCCCCTGGAGATGAGTTATGCATGCTTGTGCTGCTGCTGTGGGTGCTGGGAACCAAACCCAGGACCTCTGGAAGAGCAGCAAGTGTTCTAAACCACTCAACCCAGTCTATGCCTGCTAAAGCCAGGTGAGTTCTGACATTGACAGGGAAAGCCAGTGTTCAGCGTGGGAGGATATTTGCACTGGTTATTTTATTTCAGCTTAATGTCCACTAAGGTTTGATGTCCATTTCCACTGCCCCATGAGATCCCAGTGGTCAGCTTCTCTGAACCTGTTTTCTTACTGGTAAAACTGGGCAAAAAATTTATGAAGAATGCCTAGAACACATTAAGGACACGTTTAATAAAACCTTGCTGTTCTCTCACCTTTGCTCATTACCAGAGCGGTTAACATACAGCTGTATCATGTACACACTGCACAACGGCAAGGGGCACCGTTCACAGAGAAACAGCCCTGCTTCCTTGGGTGCTCTGAGTTGATTCTCCAGCCCTGTCACCACTAACAGATATATGTAGGGATAAAGGGGTGACTGCCTAGCCTATGTTCTCACCAAGGAAGCCAATTGCTGGTCATCCAGGCTGACCCAGGCCGATTAGATTAGCACAGACTGAGCTATCTCAGCAGGGGGAAAGCTGTGGGTGCCTGGGAATATAAGACTCTTAATGCTATGTAAACAGAGTTCATCAAAGCCTCAGTTGAACGAACTGTGAGATAAGGGACTCATACTTAGTGTTCCTGTGTGGACTGGTCCAGGACCACGCTCTGGGAACATACAGTCAAGGCAGGGGCTAAGGAGAACCAGGTCAGAATCAAAACAGCTTCAGGAAAAAACATCCATGCACCTAGGGAAAGGGTTCCTGAGCGCCTCTTCCTTCTCCTAAGAACACAGGACTCCACGTACTCAAGAACCATCCATGTTGGGGATATTATGGGTACGTTGTTGTTTTTATTATTATTACGATGACGATGACGACTACTACAATATTCATCTGTGTGTAGGACTGAAAATCAGAAAACTTTAGGGAGGTGGTTCTCTCCTTCCACCACATGGGTTCTAGGGAAACTCAGTTGTCAGGCCTGGCAGCAAGTACCTTGTCTGCGGAGTCATCTTGCCAATTGTAGTCCTTTAAAATGTTTAAAATAAATGTATGTATGTATGTATGTATGTATGTATATATATGTAAGTATGTATTATGTTTTTCTTTCAAGACAGGTTTCTTTGTGCAGCCTTGGCTGTCCTGGGAGTAGCTCTGCAGATCAGGCTAGCCTCCAACTCACAGAGATCCACCAGCCTCTGCCTCCTGAATGCTGGGATTAAAGGGGCCACCACTACCCAGCTTTATTTTATATTTTTTTTTTAAATAAAAAATATACAATAGTTTCAGGCTTCTGTGAGGTATCTCTGTTTGTGAATATTTTGCATAATGGTCAAATCAATGCAATTAGTATGCCTATCAATGGTTATTTCCTTGTGTTGAGAACATCAAGCTTTTGATTTCTGTGAGATCACCCCCTTTGGAGTCTGCACATGACAAAGATATTTGCCATCTGAATCTGACTTATTTCACTTAAGATCACATCCTCCAAACCCACACATGTTGATATAAACAACAATTCAGCCTTTCTATGGCTGAATAGTATTCCATAGTTCCTTTCTACTTATCCACTGACAAATACTTAAGGTAGATCCGTCTCCTGGCTGCTGTGGCTGCTGTAGTGAATAGGTACATGCAGGTGTGCCTTGGACACACTCAATTCATCTCCTTTGGCTGATCCTAGTAGTGAGATTGCTACATTGCACAGAGGCTCCATTTATACTTTTATGAAGACCACTTCCTGCTGCTTTCCATGGTGGTGGTACAAATGGACAATGCCACCAACAACATGTAAGGACTCTACCATGGTTCATCTTGGAGCTCTCTCCTGGCCTGTGGCCATGCATACTCGTGACTGGAGCTGTGGGGCTGTGGGCTATGCTAACTTCCTGTTCCTATTGTAACAAATAACCTCAGATCTGGTAGCCTATAACACAGATTTGTTACCTCCCAGCATTAGGTGTCAAAAGTCCCCAGTCAGTCTCTTGGGAAGCAATCAAGGTGCTTATTTGGCTTATATGGCTCAGTGCAAAATGCTTCTCCATCTTCTGTGCCACTGAGTCTGCCCATATGCCCTGGCTTACAGCACACTTTCTAGTCAGCAATGACCAGGCCAGCCTTTCTCACATTCTGTCACTCTGACATTGTGTGTGTGTGTGTGTGTGTGTGTGTGTGTGTGTGTGTGTGTGTATTCGAGACAGGGTTTCTCTGTATAGCCCTGGCTGTTCAGCAACTCACTCTGTAGACCAGGCTGGCCTTGAACTCAGAAATCTGCTTGCCTCTGCCTCCCAAGTGCTGGGATTAAAGGCATGTGCCACACCACTGCCTGGCCCACTCTGACATTCTTACAGCTTGTCAGGATGACTGTGATGATGTGGAGGTTCCTGGAATAGTCTGGAAGTATCTTCTCATCTCAAGGTCACCAACTCAAGGCCTGCCAGGTTCTTTTTGCCAAGGTAATGTCATAGGTTACATAAAGAATAGAGTGGGGACTCTCATGCTCATGATATTTTGTTTGCCATGTAGGGTGTTAGCAATACCCAACAACTCCAAATGAAGACAGTTTTCCAACATGGCTGTGGCCATTCACTCTTCCCCCTGCATTTTTTCCCCATGGCTCCAACCCTTTGTGATGATCTGAGTTTGAGGAAGCTGTTACTGTCAGCTCTGTATGCTGTATGTAATGCAGGGCTGTGAGGAAGGCCGCTGGGGACAGCCTTCACATTTCTGGTCACAGACCAAGTCCAGCCATGTTGATCTGACCAGGGGAACTGCCCTGCCATCAGCTAGTGCTCACCACACAGCCTGCCCCAGCCTGCAGACACCTGAAGTTTGTATATGCCCTCTACCTGTTGGCTGTCCACAGTTTGATCCTGACTGCACTGGGCTTCTCCTCAGACCCAACCTTCCTGTCACACTGGAATATTGTCCATATTCATCGCTGAGTCCACTTGAATGATGGGAATGGTGAGGCTTGTGCATTTGAAGATGCACACCCCTCAATAACAAACCAACAGCCTGATAGCAACATTCCCCACTCTCATTTCTCCTTGATTTTCCTTCCTTCCCCTCCCTTCCTCTCCTTTCCTTTCTTCTCTCATCTCTCTGGGATATTAAACCCAGGTCCTATACAAGTGATCTACCACTGAGCTATATCCCCAGCCTTCATTTTATATGTTAATTTGAGGCAGGTAGGCAGACAGGCTGGCAGGAAGGTTCTCACTAAATTGCCCAGGTTGGGCTTGAACTCTCTATGCAGCCCAGGCTGGCCTGGAATCACTCTCTAAATCCCAGACAGGCCTTGAGTCTGCAATCGTCCTACCTCAGCCTCTCTGTTCTGAGGAATGCCCTTAGGCTGGCTCTTCACCAGAGTTTCAGCCACTCCCTTGGCTGTGAATGCGAGGCTCACCCTCAGCTTAAGCGCGTTAGAGCATCCAGAATCCCTGAAGCCTGGCAGCAGAAGACTAAGATGTAATATGGGGATTGCAGAGCTCTGAGGACTCCTGACCTCAGCATCTTGCCACGGGAAATGCCTCCATCAAGGTGTTTTGATCTGGAGACAATCTTCAAGAACCTGTAACGCCTGCAGTGTAGACTAGGAAACCACATCCCAGTGGAGACGAAGAAACCTCCCCTAGGAGGAAGCATGGAAGCCAGAGGGAATGCTGGGATCTGCTGCTCACAAAGTCCAGCCTCTCAGACACCACTTCAGCCACTCCCCACCCCCCCACCCCGCCCCTTAACGCCTGGAAATTTTCTGCATGGGCACGATGCCCAGGGCAACGACAAATAAGACACATGTGTTTTTCCACTGACATCGCTTGAGAAGTTTCAGATGAACTGAGTCAATAATCACATATGAAACCTTATCCATACACCCAAACCGTCCTATAGCCTGACACCGGGAGAGCTCTCCCTGTCCAGAGGGAAACAAAGGCCCAAACACCAACATATCAGGACAAGCCTTTCCAGCCTGCAGGCTGGAAGTTTCCATGAAGCAGCTTAAGGAGCCAACCACAGAAAGTGAAGCTGGGGCTGGAGCGATGTCGCAGCCATTAAAGGCTAGGCTCACGACCCTGAGGATAAGAGAATGAAACCAGTGTACCCCAAGGCAGGTGCTGGGGCTGCTGTAGCCTTAGGGCATCAGGATGGAGAATCAGGTCAAGCCAGGGAGAGTGCTCCTGGGGAACACTGTCACTCTAGAGGTCCTCCCTGAGAGGTAACTATGGACACGGGACAAGGTAGGAGTAAAAGGGAATAAATCATTGAGCGTTCTCAACCATAGCTGATAGTATCTGGGCCTGTAGGAGTCACAAACTAAGGTCCCTGTCCCTGGCTGGGCCTGTGGCTCAGTCCTTCATCCTGATGTCTATCCCAGCTCTGCCAGACCTTCTGTTATGTTCTGACTGTCCTTAGGGGGATCATACTGTTCCTTATGTACCTAGCCACACAGCCTCCATTGTACTCCACCTCAACAACTCTCATGACTCTCATGCTGTTTGGGCAGCTAATGGTGCTTTCCTTGCTCTGGTTGGTGGCAGGAGCCTTAAGGGCAGGGGTGATCTTGTCTTCACCGTGTCTGACGATGTGAAGGGTCCCAGGCGGCCTAGATGTGGGCGCAGGGTCTGGAAGGCAGATCTTGGTTTGGAGGCAACAAAGCAGTATGGTGTAGGAGCCACAACCTTTGCTTGCCCCATGCCTTTTAGTGACAAGGAAGATGCAAGCACAGGGCTCTGTGGATGGCTCCAACTTGGCAGACATGATCCGCAGCCCAGTGTCTACTTGCCAGGACTGATTACATGGAAAACTGCAGCAAGAGGCACCAAGAGTGTGTACTAGGATAACGGCTAACGGTGACAGGCCTCGTACCCTCAGATGCACACATGCAGCCAGGCATAAACACTGCAGGCACGCCTGAGCAGTCCCTTCTGTTTTGCTTTCCTTTGGTCTCACACAGTCAGCCCTGTGCATCCCCGGGCTCCACATGCAGTATATATATATATATATCATCCAGACCCCATAAATGAATGTCCCCCTCCACTGTCACAAACTCAGGGAAGGTCAAAGTACCTTCTGGCCGCGGTTTAGGCTTTTCCAGCCCTCCATCTTGCATGAGCTCAAAGGCAAAGGAGACATTCAGGACCTGGCAAGACAGATATACCGGATATGTCATTGCAAACCTTCTGGATCTCAGGACCCCAGGGCCCTAGGATCCTATGATTCTAGGACCCAAGGATCTATCCCTGGAGAGCTTAGGAGCCTTACACCATAGCTATGGGCCTGAGGCTGAGCCTATCTCTGGCTTGAGAATGTGCTGGTTGTGCTGAGAGTGGCCATGATGATCTTAGCCACTACCATAGGGGTTCTTTCTATGCCACTTGATCCCTGCATCAGTTGTCAGGACTCCAAACTCAGGGATAACAGTGCATTCATTTGCCTAGGTAAGATGGCAAGGCATGTTCAAGGGGACTCCCACCTTGGGCCAAATGGCTTTTTCTACACAAGTAGGATATCAATGGCTACTGAGGGGCTGCAGAATCAGGCTATCTCCAAACAAACAAAATCACCCAGTTATTAAAAGGGCTAGAGATGTAGCTTAGCTCAACTTATAGAATCTCCCTCCCTCCCTCCCTCCCTCCTTCCCTCCCTCCCTCCTTCCTGTAATTCCAGTATTTAGGAGGCTATGAGTACTATAAGCTCCAGGCCAGTCTGGACTACAATATGACCTCTATATCAAATGGACCCCTACCCCATTCCCCAAATAGAAAAGAATCAGGGGTTGGAAAGATGGCTCATCAGTTAAGAGGGCCTGAATTTTGTTCTTAGCACCCACATGGCTCATAAGTGCCAGCTCCAAGGGATTCAATGCCCCCTCCATTTTTTTTTCCTCCATAGCACCTAAACACACATGCACATAGATACAGACACACAGACACATTGCAAAAACAGAACTAGCCTAGCCATGGGCCTCAGTGCTCACTGGTCCAGGAACCACCTTCCCTGTCATCCCAGAAAGAGACAAGGCTGGCTGTGTATCTGCAGGAGCACAGCGATGAACAAAGGGCAAGAACAGGGAGGATGCCCAGAGTCTGCAGGTGGCTCATGCCAAGCCGGGAGGATGCCCAGAGTCTGCAGGTGGCTCATGCCAAGCCGGGAGGATGCCCAGAGTCTGCAGGTGGCTCATGCCAAGCCCAGCTCTTCCTAGAGAGGCCCAGTACAGGCTGACCGTGGGCTATGGATTCCCCAAGGCCTCTCCCCCTTACCTTCTGTTCAAAGCTGTCTGGAGTCAGGAAGAAGCTGTGCAGGGGTACAAAGTAGCCTTCCAGGAGCCCCATGAGCAGCACCAGGTAGACGCCATCTGCAAACTACATGGAGAGCCAGGTGTGTCAGCGTGAGCTTCCTTCATCAGTCTGGCATCAATCCACCCAAGGCCACCTCAGAGGGCAGGCTAATGGTGAGAGAGAGTGAGGGCAAGGGGCTGGAGGGTGGGGGGCTCCACAGAGGGGGCAATGCAGAAGCTGCCCCGTGTGTTACCTACCTTAGCCCTCAGCTAATCTTGTGGAATAGACATCAAACGATGTGCCCTACTTTATAGGTGAGAAAAGTGAGGTGCAGGGGAAGGCCACCTTGCCTACTGGAAGGGACACCACTGCATGGAGTTGTCGGGAGGAATGACGTGATGGGCAAGGAGAGTGACAGGAGGGCCTTCGAGCTACTTTTGCTGTTGGAATGGAGAACATGGTGGCATCACCCAGGCCTGGCATGTGTGTCCCTCCAAGCCTGGCTCTGTGCCTCTTCCTTGGGACTCCAGAGGCAGCCCAGTATGGCTGCCAGAAATGTTGGTTCTGATTCTAACCTTGCTTTCTAGCTGTGGGACCTGCACTTTCTCTGCGCTGTATTTCTCCACCTGTAAAATAGGGGTGCAGCTGTGTCATGTGTGTTGCATAGGGCTAGCATGAGGGCTATATATAACATATATAAAACGCTCGAGGACCTGGTATGTAGGTAATACTTACTAAGTACTACTGCCTTTGCTATCTGGAGAACAACCAATTAATTGGGATTCTTGCTGTCTAACAGAACTCTCTTAAGGACCACAGAAACGGCTTTGGGGTCTGGATTGGGGTTGGGAAACCGAGCCAAAGGACCAGACTCTTGGGCTAAGGGCTTTGTTCAAAGGAGGTGAGCTGCGTGCCCTAGGTGATCAGGGCAGAGATGGCGTGGCTTGAGTGGATTTTGGAAGGTCTCAGTGTTCAGAGGTGAACATAGA
The DNA here is from genome assembly GCA_902729485.2 of Mus minutoides. Classification (NCBI taxonomy): domain Eukaryota; kingdom Metazoa; phylum Chordata; class Mammalia; order Rodentia; family Muridae; genus Mus; species Mus minutoides. The sequence continues at coordinate 1,086,819 of LR749751.1, forward strand.
TGTCTCAGTCAGATGCTTCTCTGATATCCTAGCATCTCTCAGAGGATGCTGGACCACCACGTCTGTCGACCACAGATGCTAGAGTTTGCAAGTCACACTTCCTGCTGCCACCCTACTAAGAGAATGAAATGAACTAGCTGCTAGTGTCTGGGTCTGTAAGAGCATCTTCATCAAACTTCCTAGAAGGATGCAGAAGACGCAGAGGCTTCAAGCCCAGCTGGGGTAGTCCTCCATACTCTCTTGGGTCACTGCAGGCAGGTACAGCCTGTGCCTGGCATCCCATTCCACCTGGGTGGGGCCCGGAGAGGAGAGCTCAGAATCTCTGGATATCAGAGCCCTCTGCAGTGAGGCAAGCAGCAAGCCTGGGTCTGGCTGTGGCTGGAGTAGGCTAAGGTGGAATACAAGCAATCTATGAGCCAGGAGGGCTAGGCGACTCTGCTCAGAGGGAGAGACAGATGGTGACTCGCCATCCGCTGGGTCTGCAGACTAGGTAGGGATGAGGTTGGACCTGTGGACAGATGCCGAGCGACAAGCAGCATGCTCTCACAAGGGCAGCCCGGGCTCTGAGTCACAGGGACGTTCTAGAGATCATTCTAGCTGCTGTTCTAGCAATGTTCTAGATTGCCCCAGAGTTCAGACATACAAGAAGAGAGCTCTATAGACAACAGGTGCTCACATTTGGGTGCAAGTAAGGCAGCTGTAGTTCACTCAGATTGAGAGGATGGGGGAGTTGGGGTGTACACATTACAGTTTAGCTATTAAATACTAAGGTACAAATGATTGTAGCAGATTCTAGCTAGAGCCCAATAGATACTATCTTGGTAGTCTTTTTTTTTTTTTTACCACTATAGTGGGGGCTAATAAGACAAATGCCAGTAACAGTGTCTCCTAAGGAGTGCTGGTGTGGGCAGTGAACAGTCTGGATGACCTACAGATCATTTGCTTGGTACTTTTTATTTGTTTTGTTTTGGTTTTTGTTTTTTTTTTTTTTTTGAGACAGGGTTTCTCTCTATAGCCCTGGCTGTCCTGGCACTCACTTTGTAGACCAGGCTGGACTCGAACTCAGAAATCCGCCTGCCTCTGCCTCCCAAGTGCTGGGATTAAAGGCGTGCGCCACCACGCCCGGCCCTGCTTGGTACTTTTTAAAATCACCAATGCCAGCCTCAAGGGAGGAAGGACTTACGATGCTCTAGCACCAGATGACTGGCAGTTGGTGGCTGCTGGATGGAGAGCCGTTAGATTTCTTCAGAGGTGTGGCTCTTTGGTAGGTTGCCTCTGTTCCAGTGGATGGTCCTACACCCAGTGCATATGGACAGCTCTAACTGGACTCGGTAGGTTATTTATTTAAAAAAAAAGAAGAGGAGGATGTAAAGTTGGGAGAAGGGTGGGGTGTCTGGGAAGAGCTGGGATGAGGGAGTAGGGTGGAGATGATCTAAAAATATTATATACATGAATGAAATCATCGAAGAACAAGGCAACAACAGAAGCCCACTGATGTCCTTCCAAGAACAGATGAGTGTTAAAAAGGGGCTGAGAGGATGGGACAGACAATTAAACACAGGGCAGGTGACAGGAAGGTGATGGCTGTCCCCTAACCATGACACAAACTCATTGCTCCAAACCAGCCAATATCACTTCCTGATCCCCCTCTAAACAGACAAATGTAAGGTCCCAGTGCTAAAACCGTCTGCATTTCATCAGAGGACCGTGGTGATCTAAGGCTGTACTTGTTTCAGAGGGAGAAATTCAGACGTGGAGAGAGAGAGTGAGCTTGGCCACGTGCTGTGTGTCACATATAGAGTAGACAGAATCCTTTCTTAAATGTTTCTAAAATCAGCTGGGGGAAAAATTTTCATCTGGTTCATCTCTGAAAAGAATACATCTCACATCTCATCCCTTTGCCCGGAAAGCTTTGGGTCCCTGGATCTGTCACCCACCTGCGTCTCCAGTTCTGTGACCTCCAAGTTCAGTTTATTCAGATGCTTGTTCACGAACGTGATGAGGGTCTGAAAGAGAAATGCAAGCTAGAGATACCAACCTAGAGATCTTCACGTGTGACAGTGCCCTGGGCTCACAGGGAGAGGTCCGGGATCTTGGCTAGGCAGCCCATGTGATATACAGGGTTTTGTGTGAAAGGGACAGGGGAGCCCTGAGAGACAGGATCACAGGATCACAGGTAGAATATCTGATTTGGGGTCAGTGGGGGCAGAAGCGGAATTGAGAGGAGAGCAAGAGACAGAATGACCCTCTGGGTCCCTCTTGTTGATCCCTGCTTTGCTACCGCCTCTTGTGCCCAGGGGGAGGAAGGCTTCCGTGTGAGGAGCAGAGAAATCGAGAGTCAGCATGAGCATGAAGACAGGTTAGGGACCCTGCTAGGAGAAGATGGCTCCTGGATGACTAGCCAGTGTTGGAGAAAGGGGAAAGATGTCCAGGATACCCCACATGCAAGCTGGGACTTCGTCACACACTGTGGGGCCGTATTCCTTCTGCTCCTAGACATCATGGACCCACCTTCTTCACCACATTGAGCTTGTCTGGTGCATGGTCAAACAGCGTGTCAAAGGCATCACGTTCTGAAATGGAAACACACACCATGCGGTAAAGCATGTACTTGGCTACCATGGGGAATCTCTGGCTAGTTCTTATCAGGGCCCTTGTCTGTGTGCCCATCAGGTGACATGTTTCTAAGCAGGCTGACCTGGGCTTGGCCTTTTCTCCTCACTTCCATCCCTCCACATCCCAATGCAGGCATAATTCTAAAGTGTTTCTGACATTTCTGGTCATATGAGTCATCCAAGTACCAAACCGTTTGGGCTAATTTTTAAGACAATTACGCTGGTAAGGGCAGAGGCAAGGAGACAAGAGTCCAGTGCTTTCCAGGATAGAACAAGAGGCTCTCTCTGGGGGTTCCAAGTCTGTCAACCCCTCTGTGCCTCAGTTTCCCTTTCTACAAAACAACATCTGAAAGATAAGCTTTCCTCAGGTGCATAGTAGGTATGAAAACATGTGTTCTACAGATTACAACATTGCTCTCGCAATGCAGTTTTTAGTAGAGTAAAAATATTTCATGAGGTAAGCAGTATGGGGCTGACAGAACAGAGTCAAGCCATGCTCTGGGCAGGGAACTTCTTGATGTGGTGCCAGATTCCTAGAACCAGAGGTGACCTAGTGGACGGACACTAAGGCAGGGTTGGGGACATTTCCAGAAGCAAGCAGGCTTGGGGAAGGTCTGTAACCCAAAGCCAGCCTTTTCCATTTGGGCACTGATGGGCAAAGCTAACACTGTTAGGAAGGTGTGTGTGTGTGACTGTGTGTGTGACTGTGTGTGTGTGTGTGTGTGTGTGTGTGTGTGTCTGTCTGTCTGTCTGTCTGTCTGTCTGTGCATGAGCATGTGGAAGTTCTGGGATATGGGTTCCATGATAGCAAGCCAGGGGCTGTCTCCCAAGTGTGTTCAAATATCTCTTCCTAAACTTCCATGCCTGGCACAGGGTGCGTCTGCCCTACTGGGGCCAGATCTGTGCTGATGAGTGAGTGTTCTTCATGTCACTAAGCTGTCCCTCCCCACCTGGCCAGTGTGTCCCAAGATGGGACAGACACACATTAGACAGCAGAAACAAGTAGCTTCACCGAGGTCACAGAAGCCAGACAAGCTCGACACTCACCATGCCTTCCAGAAAGGGCCCTGGAAGAAAAGAAGAAAGAATTCACTTATGTGGTAGGCTTGAGTTTGGGGTTAGCCTGGGCTACTTGAGACTTTGTCTCCAAAAACAAACAACCTAGAGAATACATTGCTGGCCTTGGGATGGCACCCTTTCCTGTAAGGGCTGCACTTTCCCTAGTTGCACCAACCTGGCCTTAGTGAAGTTCCAAAAGCTACTTTCTCTAGCATTTGGTCCTATGCTGTCTCCAATTACTCCCCAGAGACTCTTATGGCATGTTCAGAAAGATTACTGGTGTTAGTGCAAGATCTACTACAGCGATGCTTAAATGCTCATGCTTCCCTCATTCATAGCTCTGACAGACACAGGGGCAGGGGCTTAAGACACCTTGCCAGGGCTCTGAGCAGCCGGTGAGAAGTTTGACTGTCCAGGTTCTGTGGCTCACTGCCTGCAGGTCAGCTTTGTCTTGCTCCTGGCCATCCTGTGATGCCCCCAAATGACCATTGTCACTGCTCCAGGACAGTGTCTCAGAGAGGACAAGAACCTGAACTTCACTCTTTGGCAAAGAAACAGTCATGTTCTTTGAGCATAAACACCAGAGACAGGTCACAGGACACACCCGTTTTAGATGCTGTGTGACTTCAGGCAAGCTCTTGAACCTCTCTGTTCTCTGGATCTTTTCATTTCTAAAATGAAAATAATGTGTGCTCTGAGCATTCGGCATCTAGAAAGATTTTATTATAATTTCTAGTGTACTGCAAATGTCCTAAATATTAAAACAAATATTGCAGTTTGTGTGTGTATGTGCGAGTGCATGTAAGTGTGTGTGCATGTGTCTGTGTGCATGTGTAAGTCAGAGACAACTTGCAAGAATTGGTTCTTCCCTTCTACTATGTGGATCCTGGGGAACTGAACTCAGGCTTGGGAGCAAGCACCTTTGCCTGCTAATTCACCTTGCTGGCCTCATTCTTTTCTTAATACATTTCTAGTTCTTATGAATTTTAGGATATGCTTATTCACCTGCACATCTAACACCCACTAAATGACTATTTGTGTGTGGTTTTCCTATACAGAATGGTGACGCTGTAGAAGCCAGCTAGATGAACTAGCCTTCAGTTTCATTCTTTGCCCTGGGGTGAAGGACACACCTGCTGTACCCGAATACAGAAAAGACCTGCACAAACCGTACTGGGCTGTCCTTATGAAGGCTTCACCCATGTTTTTGTGGCAGAGAAATGGGGACCATAAAACCCTAATGCACAGCTGAAAAACCTCTTTTAGAATCTTGACTGCCCCTACCCCCCCAAGCCCGGCAGTTTTCCCCAGGACACTCTCCTGTTTGGTCTATTCTCTTTTCTAGAAGATGGGTCAGTGGGCACAAGGCATCCCTCATGGGATGGGAGATCCAGGTAGGACAGTAAGCTGGACCTAAGGTGGCTTTGCCTCTTAACCCTCAAAGTCATACCAAAGGCATTTGGCATCCTGCCAGCCGTGTGACTATTGGTGACTAGGGTGGGACCTGGGAGAGATGGGGTGGCTTCATGATGGAGTCTCCACAAGTCATATAACAGGCATAGTGGGAAGGGCCATTTTCTACCTCTACCCACTGCTGGGCCTTTTTGAAATCATTATGGTCACCATAGCCACAGATCTGACTCATGTCACTCTTGGTCAGAGAGTGCTTGAGTGGAGTCCAGTGTATTCCACCTTGGTTTTGAGACGGGGTCTCTCACTGTGTCAGGAGCTTGCTGATTTGGCTGGGCTGGTTGGCCCATGAGCTCCAGGAGTCTCCCTGCCTCCCCAGTGGTGGGATAACAGGTGCACACAGCTGTGCCTGGCCTTTAACACGGATACTGGGGAGCTGAACCCAGGTCCTCAGGCATGCCTGGGTGGCAAGCACTTTGTCAATGGAACCATCTTCCCACCCACATGACAAACCTTTTTCTATATCCTCATTTTTAAAATTCTAAAAACAAATAGGATAACCAAACAAATCAAAACTCAAAAGACATCTGTAAAGTAGAGAGGGTTTTCTGGGTCACGGTTTGTGACCAAATAAATAGGATTTAAGAAGGAAGGGGGGGAAAAGTCATCTTTTTGAAGATTAACAATTCAGATCGGCCTCATGTCTACCACACGATGATTTCATGCTCGTTAGCTTTTGGCAGGGGGTCGGGGGAGGCACTTTTTTCCTGGAGTGCCACAAAATTAGAAATTTTCAATCATGGCTAATTCTTCTCTGCCTGTTTCCCCACCCAAGGCTGTACCTTAAGCAGCAAGAGGCATGTTTTGAATGCACGGAAAAGGCTAAGCTATAATCATCGGCTGCAGCTTAATCCCTCCTGCAATCCCAATAAATGAAAACTAAATATCAGCAAATGGGTGAATTTCAGAGAAACATCTGTGTTCCATTACAGACTCGCTGGCAACAATGGTGTTGACATACTCTGTGTTACCAGTTATTTCCTCTTGGATTTGTCGAGACTGGAGGATCCCTTCTCGTTTCTAAAATGGAGAAGAGAGGAGAATAAAACAGGCTTTAGTAATACAGACACATTGGGTAGTATTCCTGACACGAGGAAGGTTATTGGTGTTTCATAAGAGGGTCCAGAGATAAGAAGATTCAAGAAAGGGAAATGCAGTGATTGGGGGCGCCTGGCTGCATGCACCATCATGGCGGACTGCAATTGGTGTTTAGTCCAAGCAAGCAGGCTGACTCCTGGATGGTGAAGCCTGCCTGCCTGCCTTTATTGAAGATTTGTTGGAAGTCAGTTGTTTGCCTCGGAGAGTGAAGCACTGGAAACAAAATGGAAATGAGGGCTGGGTGTGTCTGCCTCCAGCTGGGGCCCCCGCAGGGAGGCCACTATACACAGCAGAGCAATGTGGCTGGTCAGAGGTGTGCAAGGCAGCGTGGACAATCTGGATGCATAGAGGACTTTCATTCTGGGTTGCTTTTTACCCAATAACTATGGAGCTCTTTTAATTCTCTGAATAATTTTATTTATTCTTTGTTAATTTCACACATGTATACAATGTATCATGATCCTATCTACTCTTTCCCAGCCCCCTTGGGCCCTCCTAAGACCTCTCACCCCAACCTTCATGTCTGTGCATATCCCACTGAGCCTGCGTGCACATGCGTGTGAGACCATCCATGGGAACATGAGTAACCTACCAGAGGTCATGGGCCCCTCAAAGAAAAATGACTCCCCTTCTCTTAGCAGCCATCACTGGTCAGGAGGTCCTTAGTGAAGGATGGAGCCTTATGAGGCCCCGTGTCAGTCAAGCTGAAATGCTGACTGGCTTGATCTTATGCGGGCAGACACAGCTGTCATGAGAGGCATGCGTGCAGTGGCCACATTTTGTCCATACAGCACGAATACTCATCCTCTGGCCCTTTTTGCCTGCTCTTGGATGGCATTCCATGAGCCTTCGGGGATTAGTATAGACATCTCATACAGCTGAGCACTCAATGCCTCCGATTCTCAGCACTCTGACCAGTTAGGAGTCTCTCTGCATTGACTACTGCCCATGGCAGAAAGAAGTCTCTAGAAGCAAGGTTGAGAGTGGCACTAGTCTATGGAGCGCATCACTCGGACAGTTGCACTGAGTCAAAGGGTGACATTCTCAGGTCTTTCTTGCTTCAGCAGGCTCCACGTGGTGCTGGCATGGGGGCTGTGAGTGAGCAGCATGTATGACAAAGGCAACCACGTAGAGCCCTGGCCAGCCAATTGATTAATTAACCACCCCTCTTCCTCCTCCTCCTTCTCTTCTTCTTCCTCCTCTTCCTCTGTTCTTTTCAAAGACAGGGACTCATGCAGTTAAGACTGGCCTTCAATATTATGTGGGCTTCCAGCTAGATGGTCTGAGATACTTTTCAAAGATCGGAAACTCTGGGGAAGGTTGGACCCTGGGGAGAGGTCATTCTAGGGGGAGGTGGCTGCCATTAGTTCCTGGGCAGCTCCCCACAAAGGGGTATTGCTTGAGAGTTGAAAATGGAGCCAATGAAGGGGCCCAAGGGTCCCCTAGGACCTTCTAATGGATGCCAGGAGGAAGGCTCACTACCAGGTCCCTCTGCAGCCAGCAGCAGACCCTTACAGGACAGCCTGAGTGTCACATAAAGGCTGAAAGAGCAAATGTACTGTCTCAAAGCCAAACTGAATGTGAAGAAGGGGCCTCTGAGCCAGCGTATGGTGGCACACATTGAATCCCAGCACAGTGGAGGATGAGGCAGGAGGACTGAGCATTTGGGTCCAGCCTGGACTATAATAGTGAAACCTTGCCTCAGTCCAACTCCTCCCCATCAAATAAAGGAGAGACCTCAGTTCAAGAGGACCAGCTGAACCGTGTCTTCTGCAGCCTCCCTCCCAAACTCCTAGAAACAACAGCCACAGACACTATGGGCCTGGGAAACCCTTTTGCAGAAGGAAAGGCAGACTGGATAAGAGTCTCTGGCTTAGAGGAGGAAGGGACAATCAAGGTGGAAGAGGAAGTGACAGGAAATGGATGTGGAAAGGGGCGGGTTGAGGAGAGAAAAACTCAGGATTTGTTCAAAATTCAGTTTTGAAACACACCCAATTTTCACATGGGGCTCCTCAAATCCTTGTCTTGGGAGGCCACAGTCAGACAGAAATCTGACTTTCCAGTTCATACACCATAAAAGGCTTTTCTACAGATGGGAAGGAAGAAGGTGTTACGGAGCCCTCACTGGATAGGCCTTCAGAGCGCCTATCTCTACTTCTGCCTGGGGAGTTCGCTCCTCAGCTTAGGGGCTCACTTTCTCTAGGTTTGTTTTTGTTTTAAAACAGGGCCTCACTATGTAGCCCAGGCTGGCCTGGAATTTATTAGTCTAGACTAGCCTCAAACTCAAAGCAATCCTCCTGCTTTGGCTTCCTAGGTTATGTACTATTATAACACAAGGTATTTTCTGTCATTTCTGGATCCTGCTCCTGAGCCTGTTCTCGTGATAAAGCTAATCACCCTGTAACCCCTAGCGCGCGCGCGCGCGCGCGCGCGCGCACACACACACACACCCCACACACATGTACACGCGGCACTTTGTATAACCCTTTTCCCATGCCCTCACCCTAACAAAAGTCCCTGCAGCAGGAATTAAACCCCAAACTGCTCTTGATGTCTGATAATTGAGCTCAAAATAAGGTCTGAGATGTGAGCTTGCAGGGACCACTGTTTCAAAATAGCAGTCTTCCACCAACTCGGCTGCTCAAATCCTTTTCTTTTTCCTTTTGTCTCCAGTAAAGCAACAGGTAAGTTTTGTTATTTCTATTGAAGAGCTGTTTAGCTTACGTGGTCAGAAAGACAACTAAAATATTAAATAAATGGACAGACCAAGCACTGGAAGGCATGGTAAGTCACAGAAGGATAGTAGAAGATGTAAAGGCTGGCTTACCCAGGAACATCTCTACTTGTAGTGGAGGAGCCATGTCTGAACTGAACGACCGCATGTAGAATTGTGAATAACTCAGGACTTCCAGTGCCTGTGGGAGCTGGTCACCAAAGTACTCTGCATTGACTGTAGAGCTTAGGTGATTTTTGTTAGTTTGTTTTAACCTTTGTTAGAATGCTTTAGGTTCAGAGCAAATCTAAGAAGAGGGGATAGGAATCTCCTTTGCTTTCTACCCCTAGCACCTGATACTGTCTCGCCTACTGTCTGTGTCCTGCTGCAGAGGGATACACTGTGCACAACTGAGCTGAGCCACCAGTCACTCCTGAGAGGCCACAGTTACTATCGGGGTCCGCTCCTGATGTTGTCCCTTTTCTGCCTTTGGGCTGTGTAACCCACAGCAGTTTAATGGACCTCAGAATCTCCTGTGCTCCACTATCCAGCACCCATCTCTCGCTTCCCCGTGGCAGCGTTTCAAAACACAAGATGAACTTGTGTGTTAATGGCTGGTAAGGATAACAAAACAGAGATGGTGTAGGCGCCTTAAGAAGACACTTGTTCCAGAATGCCCTGGGCTGGCCACAAAATGCTGGGCACAAAGGCAGAGCTCAATGGCCAGGATTCTGAGTACCTGTCTGTCAGCCCCACTCAAGGGTCTGAACCACACAGCTCAGCCCTGTCAAGGACAGTCCTCTGCCCTGCCTGTGTCATCTCGTCTCCTTGAAGGCAGCACCAACGCATCCTATTCCTATTATAGCTTTATGATGCTTTGCAGAGTTGAGTGCCAGTCGGTGTGGAAGAAAGGCTTTCTCATTAGGGCAGGAGTGATCCGTTGCTTAGGAGAACAATTGTCAAATGCTCCCCCTCTGGTTACCATCTGACCTGAAAGCTCAGCTCAAAGCCCTTTTGTCCTGTAAACAGGCCTGACCTGATCTGGCACAGTTAACTAGCCCAAAAGCTTTTTCATACTAACTGATGGCAGAACTGCCTCCTGTTGTCTGGTGCAGAGTCCTGGGGTGCCCAGGGGGCACCCAGGGCACACCCTTTTGATGCATATTTATATGAAAAAAAACCAACAAACCCCCCCACCAGAGACAAGCAAGCACAATGATGACTTTTTGTTTAAATGGGCATGAAGTTGGAAAATAAAATTGCATTTTGAGTGTCTAACTGGGTCAGGGGCAGAGTAAGCTAGCCATGGGGGAGAGAGAGCACACTCTCATGGTGGAAATTATGTGACCATATGTGAATGAAAATCCCATCCAGCAGTCTGGACTTGGGGTCCTAGTTGGGCTTTGCTTGGGGACTAAGAAGCAGCAGCAAAGGGCACAAACATGCATACACACACACACACACACACACAAAACACTCCCTCCCTATATATGAACTTATACACATACATACACACATACTTTTACCCCTTCCACATGCTTGAACACATGCATTCCCTTTCACACACACTCCCTTTCACATGCACATATTTCCTCACACATGCAATTAAACATGCATACACACACACACACACACACACACACACACACACACACACACACACATATTTTCACCCACTGATATGTACTCAAACATACACATGCTTGAACACATTTTTCTTTGTGTGTGTGTGTGTGTGTGTGGTAAAAACCAATTTATTTTTTTATTAGATATTTTTTTCATTTACATTTCAAATGCTATCCACAAAGCCTCCTATATCTTCCCCCCCACCCTGCACCCCAACCCACCCACTCCTGCTTCCTGGCCCTGGCATTTCCCTGTACTGGGGCATATAATCTTTGCAATACCAAGGGCCTCTCCTCCCATTGATGGCCCACTAGGCCATCTTCTGTTACATATGCAACTAGAGACACAGCTCTGGGGGGTACTGGTTAGTTTATATTGTTCCTTCAATAGGGTTGCAGACCTCTTTAGCTTCTTTGAACACACTTTTCACATGCACACACATATGTTGAACACACACTACCTCACATGCACACACATAATTGAACATATACTTCACACACACACACACACACACACACACACACACACACACACACACCAGAATATGTATTCCTTCACACACTTGTCTAAAACCACGTTTTTCCAAAGCTTGCTAGAATATGCATGACACATACAAACACCTTTCCTCGTGCTTAACTCTATATACCTCATGAACACGCACACACTATACACTTTCAGCTATCTGTTGCACACAGATGCTTCCAGCAGATCCACACTCACACAAAGCCACACTGCACACAAGCACACACCCTTTAATTCTCTTCACGCTTACTGAGCATAAGGCAACGAGTGGGTGCTGAATACCTCCCAGCACACAGCACAACTGAGAACACCCAGCCTTCACCCAGCTGGCCTTGTGAGCATCTGCTCAACAAGCTTTGACTCTTGCTGAGCTCAGCCTGTGACTTAAGGGTGCACATGTATAGGGTAGTGTGCATCTTACCTGGACCACAACCACTTGGATGGAAACATGGTCTGGGAGTCGGATGGGTGCCCGGAAATACTGAGACAGAGCAACCAGCAGGTGGAGGATGGCAACCAGGTTCTTGGCATGAACAGCTGAAATGCAAGATCAGAAAATAAGAGTCTCCAGATTCTAGGCAGGACAGGTATCTATTGAGATGAGAGCAGTACCCTTCTCAGTGTCTCCTTGTTGCACCCTGGGCATCAGAGAATTTCTCAATCACCACCTGTATCCCCTACCCGCAGCCCTCTCAACTTATGGCCATGGTAGATTTCCAACATAGCATCTCTACTCCACTTGAGGTTCCCCAGGAGCAATGACTGAGTCTGCGGTTCAGAGAGCTCTCTACCCAGGCCCCTGTTCTCATCTGCAACCACTCGTTCCCCACATGACAGGGAACAGAACATTGGATTGGTACCACATCCTGTGTCAAAGGCTGTTCACAAACCATTCTTTAATCAAGAGATACCAAGTCAGAATTCCTAGGTCTCTTCCTCTGTCCAGAGTCAACTTCCCTAGAAGTTTGACTTTTCCAAAAAGTTTGTCTGCTCATGCCTTATAAGATGGCATAAAGTGTAGTTTATGTTCTCAAGCAAACCCAAGTGTCCTCCACAGTTGCCATACCCTGTGCCCATACTAAACCATTTGTGCTGCTGAAGGCTTGGCCCTTCTAGTTGTAGATGGGCTACATACTGACTCATGAGGCTCATACAGTCAAGCAGACTATAACTGGAACATGATTTTATTACCTGTTTACTGGTTATGGTCTTGGGCAGGGGCTACTCTGACCACTGAGCCTTTACAATCTTGGATGACAGCTCGCAAGTGGGCATATACACTGTAAAGACTTCCACCATTAGCAAGGACAGAGCCCCTGGGACACTGCAGGTGGCCAGGAATGACCGGTATTTTTTATTATAACTTATGAGAAAAGAAAGTCCCTGGCACGGAGGCAATCAGGGCATGCCAATCCTCTCTCTTCCTGTCTCATAGACAAACAGACCCTACAGGCTTTTTGCCTGCCTGTGTGGCCCTACTAGCTTCATGGCTCTTCATCACAGGGACATTTAAGGAAAAATCCAAAGTACCATGTGTGTATGTCACTCACATAGGGTTGTCAGGGTGTCATTTGTTTTCCCTAGGTCAAAAAGTCTACTTTAGAAGTTTTGAGAAGCCACCATTAAAGGAAATGACTCAGACTGTCCCCTGATGTCATTAGCACCATCCCTCATCATGACTGCTCCACAGGCAGCACACCTGGCTTTTCAGAAGATTCAGATCTGGAAAGCACTGTACACTGACTCTGACCTTCAGTGACAGCCCACAAAATGGCTCCCAGTTGGGACTGGGCCACTAACATGGCACTGTCATGAAGATAGAGCCAAACCAGGGTTTGCCCTTCTAGCCAGGGTTGTTATATTATTCCTACATTGGATCCTGAGGGCTGTAAGCACACATGAGGTCCTCTTTCTTTTAACGACAAACTTGATGTTGGAAAAGTCCAGATCAGCCAAGTCCTTACTGCCTGGTGTTCTTGTATATCACCTTGGTAAGTGACATCTGATACAGACAGATGTCAGACCATTTCAACAAGTGCTGTGTTCTCCAGGGCTCTTTTTCAGAAGAGATAATTCCATTTAGGCACACAGAGAATGTGGATAAGGATGCTAGTGTCTGTGCCCCTCATCAGCATCAAAAGCAAAAGCCTGGGAAACACCCACACCAAGGAGGAGCGTGGCTCAGGTCTGGGGTCTCCACGCAGTTCTTACCATGTGGTTCTGGTGGATCCAGAACATTCTACATAGACCAACTTGGCCTTGAACTTGTGACTCTACTACCTTAGGCTCCTGAAGCTTTTTTTTTTCAAAACAAATTTTAATTTTTTTCTTGATTATTTGTATAGGGGAGATGTGGTGTGTGTGTGTGTGTGTGTGTGAAGATCAGGAATAACTTTTGTGGGTTGAATATTGCCTTCTACCATGTGGTAGGTTCTGGGGATTGAACTCAAGTTGTCAAGTTTGATGGCAAACACATTTTTACCTGTTGAGCCATTTCACTGGCCCCTGAGGTTATTTTTTATTTTTTCCCTTGCCCCATCTCTCCCTCCTAAGCAGAGAAATCCTATGGTCTGAAAGCCAATTGCAGAGACCATGAAAGAAAGACAGGACAATGAAGGCTGTCGAGTCTTATCTGCAGCCCACCCATTTCTGCTTCTTTTCTTCCAGCTGGGTCTGAGTCTCTTCTTCTAATCCTGTGCCTAGATGGAGCAGATGCATCAACCACGGCCTTTAAGATCTATGATAGAGCCACATACCAGAACCCTGGCATACACAGACAAGCAGTCAAGACAATGTCAGCTAGGTATTAACATAAATTAATTAAAGGGAAACTGCACAGAAACAAGATAAGACCACACACCATGCACATCTGCATGCATGTACATGCAGGTGTGTATGCACACACGCATGTGCACAAACATGTACTGTGATCAACACTTGAAAAGGAATATAAAACCATTTTGGGTTGTGATGAAACCTTGAGCTGAGTCATTCTGTCTTGATCAAGACATAAACTACTCCTTGTCCAGTGTCTCCATACCAAGGATGTAACTCCTCTGCTAGTCACCTAGTCAAGTGTCAGGCTGCCTCAGTAGTACTGTGACTGCATTATTGTATTTAATGATGGCCCCAGGGCATGAGAACAGTGAGGCTGTCAATGAAGACATGCTGAAGTGAAGGCATGAAGGGCTGCCTTTAAGTTAAAGGGAGAGAATTCAATAATAGAGAAAAACCTGAGTACTGAGACTCTGATATCCATAGTAAGGATGCACATTCTATTTAATTATGAAAAAGAATATTCATGGTAGTTTAAAAATTAGATTTATTTATTTAGTTACTCCATGTGTGAGGATGTTTTGCCTGTCTGTCTGTCTGTCTGTCTGTGTACAATGTGTGTACCTGGTATCCACAGAAACTACGGGAGGTTATCAGATTTCCCGTTGCTGGGGTGGCAGATGGTTATGAGCTGTCACATGGGTGCTGGGAATTGAACCCAGTCCTCTAAAAGAGCAGCTCTGAACTGCCGAGTCATTTCTCCAGCCCTTCATGTTAATTTTGTTCTTATACCTTAAGGGACCAGGAGTGGTGGTCATTGTGTGTGGTAAATGTGTTTTTAGGCTAGAAAAGACATCGATGGCAGGAACACAAAAACAAACCTATAGACCAATAGGGGAGCATAGAACACCAGGAAATAAACCCACATGGCTACAGTCACCTGATTTTCAACAGGGATATAAAAAGCATATCCTGGAGAAAATAATTAACTCTTTAACAAGTGGTGCTGGGAAAGCCAAGCAATCAACCCCTTGTAAAAGAATGAAACTAGATCTGTATCTCTCACGTTGAGTGACAATCAACTCAAATGATCAAAGATCTTAACATGGGACCTGAAAAGTTGAAGCTGCTGAAAGAAAATCCAAGTAATAGCCGCCTATACAGGCATAGACAAAGACTTCCCACAAAGGACCTGGTGGCTCAGGAAATGGCCCCATGAACTGAAAAATGGGACTATGGGTAATTTAAAAATGTCTGCAGAGCAGAGGAAGTAATCTATCAGCATGAGGAAATAGCCTACAGCATGGGAGAAAACCTTGCTAGCTCCTATGCCATAAGATGTAGCAGCTATAAAGAACCTTAAAGAATTAAACACCACTCTACCTGCTACACCATCCAACGAATGCACTGAATAGACAACTATCACTCTACCC
>LR749751.1:1102229-1125551 GCA_902729485.2 Mus minutoides
ATTATTATTATTATTATTATTATTATTATTATTATTATTATTATATGGTGTTCAACTTCCTTAACCATCAGGGCAATGCAAATTAAAAGCACTGTGAGATTCTATCCAGCTGGAATAACTAACACTAGGAGAACAAACAACAAATTCCAGTGAGGCTCCGGGGAATGAGGAAGCCTCATTCACACTGGTGGGAGTGGACACCGGTGGGGCCAATACAGAAATCAGCATGGTGGTTCCTCAAAAAACTAAAAATAGAACTACCGTACGCGACAGCTAGGTCATTCCTGGGTTTATCCCAAAGACCCTACGTGGACATGCCATGGAGTTACTTGCATATCTATGTTTACTGCTGCACTACTCAGAAGTCAGGAAATGGAACTGGCCTTGAGGTCCATCAACAGATGAACAGTGTATGTATTCGATGGTACAATTTAATTCAGCTATAGAGGGAAGCAAAGTTATGACATTTACAGGCAAATGGATACAACTGGAGATCAACAGGCGAAATAAGCTATGGCTGTTTTCTTGTGTGTGTGTATACACGCACACATGCATGTATGTGAGATCGGGAGGAGGAGAAGGAAGAGGACGAACGAGATCTTAAAGGACAGGGGAGAAGAGAGGGAATGGGATACATGTGACATGAAAACAGAATGAGGTACTATCTGGGGTGAGGAAGGAGCTGAGCAAGATATGGGCAGGAAGGTGGGTGAGAGCAGTGGGAGAGGACGAGGAGTTAGAGCTGAGGAATGACACAAAGGTATGAAAGGGACGGGGAGTTAGAGCTGATGAGTGACACACGGGTATGAAAGGGCACAGCACCAAAACTCCGTACTTTGAATGCTAATGTCAAATAATGAAAAAGACGGAAAAGTGATTCCATTTGTGTGTCTGTGCCTGCAATGTCTGCAGCTACCCACGATGCAGCCATCCCCTGGGATGTTGAAAGACATCCCCTTAGGATACAGGGAGATTCCTATTTGTACATGCATCCATGTGTATTCATATGTGAGAAAACAAAAAGCATGTTCTAGGCACTCTTTATTACACAAACAGACGCACACAGACACACACAGATGGACAGACGCACACACCTTGCAGTAATACTCCAAAATTTTCAGGGCCCATCTCTAGGTAGGCAGCTATGGAGGCCTCGTCCCCAGGCTCGGTGCCCAGCCTGGCTCTGCAGCTGGCTCTCTGAAACAGATTCCTGGCTCCTCTGTCATCACACTACAGTCGGGGCAGCAGTGCTCCTTCAGGGGACAGCAACTGTACCAGTCACCCTTCCTTGTCTGGGGAGGTGATAGTGAAGATGCTGGACTCCCTGACCCTGCTATAATAACGTTTGTAGTGTCATACCTCTGTGCCTTGATTTCCCCATCTGGGAGACGAGGGTGGTGGAAAGGACTACCTGAGCTCGGCGAATGAGTGCTAAGAGGATTGAAACGGACATTAATATTTAAATGTGTTTTTATACACTGGCATTTTCTAAATTTTCAATAGTAAAAAAAAAAATTATCGTTTGTGAACAGGAAAGAAAGAAATCCCTAAAGTCCTAGTTCAAAGACCTTGGTAACTCAGCAGCCTGTCCCTGCCACCCTTGTCCTGAGTATAAAGGCGACACTGTGTCCCCAAATGTACAGTCAGGCTCGATTAGAGAGAAAGGAGAGAACTTCTCCCTGTGAGTTGTGCCTGCTCCGTTCCTTCTAGAACACACTGCTTCTTCTTGTAAACAAGCTCCAGCTCTTCTTGATGCCCTGAGGCATCACAGGGAGCAGCCAAGAGAATAATTATCTCTTCTGACCCACTAATCCATCTCCATTCTGGAGATCCAGCCAGGGAGACTAATTCACAAGAAGTAAACAGAGAGACAGCAAAGACATCCAACTAAATCCCTCTGATATTAGCAGCCAGCTTGCAAAGGGTGTGTGTGTGTGTGTGTGTGTGTGTGTGTGTGTGTGTGTGTGTGTGTGTGTGGTGTATATGTGTGAGGCCAGAGGTCAATATCAGATGGTCAAGTGTTTTCCTCAAGACTCCATCCACCTTGTTTTTTTGAGACAGCGTATCTCACTAACCTGGAGTTCAGTGACTCCCTTAGCCAGGGTTGGCCAGAGAACTCCAGAGCTCTCCTGTCTCTGCCTCATGAGCACTGAAATTACAGGTAAGTGGAACAACTCTGAGCTTTTAAGTTTTTAAAAATAAATGGGCACTGGGGTTCAATCCAAGGCATGTGAGGCAAGCGCTTTACCCAGTAAGTCATATGCCCAGCCTCATGTCTCCTTTTCTGAACATGATTTAATTTCCCAGGGACACAGAGAAATAGGGCTCCTTAGCAGGGCAGCCTCTGGGGGCCTAAAGCCAGGTCCTGTCCTCAACCCTCAGATGACTTTGGGTAAGCAGAGAATGCCCTGTTCCCAGCTTATCACACTGTTCTATGCCAGCAGTGGTATAATTACGCTGAAGGAGGTAGTGGGTGTTTTGGCTCCAATGGCAGATGTCAGAAATGAGGACAGGAGACAGCTCCTGGCAGCTATGAGGTCACTGGTGGGGGAGGAAGAGTCTAATACTTAGATCCAAACATGGTCTAGCCATTTTATTTGCACTGTAAAAAAAACCATGCATTTGTTTCTTTACAAAGAGAAAAATCAGAAAACTCCCTGACTAGGGATTGGCTGTCATTGCTAGTGTCATGTAACCCACTCACTTATTGTTGAATCTGAGTTCGAGTTTATATTAGATGCCAAGGCATACTCTTGAGGCTGCAAAAGAATGAACGTTCCCTGGGCTGGGAAGATGACCCAGAGGTTCAGAGCACTAGTTGCTCTTCCAGAGGACTCCCACTACCCCCACAACAGCTCACAACTGTTTGTGAGTTCCAGTCCCAGGGGATCTGACACCTTCTTTTAGCCTCTGTGGGCTCTGCATCAGAAAAAACACCTATGCATATTGCATATAAAAATAGTAAAAAAGAATAAATGGTCGATATTTTTCTCAAATCTTTGAGCTCTGCTACCAGTGAAAGATGGAACTTAAAAAGTCCTGTACCAGGGGTGAAAAGATGGTTCAGTCTGTAAAGGTGCTTGTTGTATAGCCTGGTGAATGACTGTCGATTTGACACGACCTAGAATCAGATTCACCTGGGAAGAGAGTCAGTAAAAGATTGGTTGCACTGGATTGGCCTGTGGGTATGTGTCTGTAAGCTAACTGATGTAATAGAAATGTGGCAGAGGTTACCCATCCCCTTTATAAGACATAGAATGGATCCTCCCACTTAGGAGAGTTAAAAAATTATGTCTTCAAACCTAGGAAAGGAAAAGATCCGCCTTCACTGTAAGTGACCTCATAGCTGCAAGACTCCACCCAGTAGGGGGGGGTCACCATTCCCTAGGCAGGGGTCCTGAACTAGGCAAGTGGAGAAGAGTTCAAGCCGAGTAGAAGCAGTCAAGCAAATGAATCCATGTACAGCAAAAGGAGAGAACTGACTCTATAAAGTTGTATCCTGACCTCCAGATATGTACCATGGCATGAGCTTTCCCCCTTCCCTGCTACATGTCAGTCAGTCTGTCTGTCTGTCTCTGTCTGTCTCTCTCTCTTTCTAATAAATAAGACATTTAAACAAACCATTTTCTAGTGCTTGGTATCTGTGCTCCTTCTGAGGAGCAGCGTAGAAGTGACAGGGTGTGGGCAGAACTGAAGCCTCACTCTTGGCCTCTCAGCTGTGTGGACCTGTGACCCTCAGCTTCCCCAAGTTCCTACATGCTGGAGACAGCACTGCTCTCAGCAGGCTGTGTGGGCCTCAGAAGTGCCTTCCGGAATACATCATACCAAGCTGACCTAGTGTCACAGAAAGCCTTCCAGACAAAGGGACACAGACCTGGACATTTTATTATTACTTCCACCCCAAGGGTTTGTATGATACGCTATCTTTCCCGTCAAAGGTTATTTCTCAAAGAGAAATGACTTGGCGTCCCAGGTGACAGTTTAGGAATGGCGGGTACCCTTAGGGGCTAGTGTCATTGCACAGTCCTCTCCTAACTCACAGTCCACGTTCCACTTGATGCTCCTGGGAGGAAGCTTCAGAGTCTCATTGATCTTCTCCAGCACAGTCTGTAGCTTCTGTTTCTGGGCGATCTCCGACTGGGTAACCTCTGCCACATTGAGCTTCTCACTCTCCAGTTTCTCTGTAGTAGGAAGGGAAAAGAGTAGCCATTATCTTGGGTCACAGAATACCTAACTTGTGCCTATTCCTTCATACCTTCACCTATGACAACACACAATGACCACATCTCTACAGTCAAGCCTAGGACTGTTCTGGGATCCCACCCTACATAATCAAATCTGGGGATGTTCGAGTGTCCGGTCAAAAATGGCAGGGCATTTGCAATCCTATGCAATCCTTCTGTATGCTTTAGTTGTCTCTGTATTATTCAAATGCCTCATACAATATAAAGGCCATTATATACTGTCATTTTATATTGCTTATAGAATCATGACAAGAAAAGTACAGATATTTTCAGTATGGATGTGATTTTTATTCAAAGCTTTTAATTTACGGTCCAATCTAATTCCATTTTTTTTATTGCTGTGGTAAAATACCCCAAGGTGGAAAAAGAAAACAACTCAGTAGAGAAAATGTATGTTGGCTGATAGTTCCAGGCTACATTCCATCACTGTGGGAAGTCACAGTGGCAGGAGCCTGTAACAGTTGGTCAATGGCAGCACACAGAGAGATGGATGTATGCATGCTCACTTCTTGCTTCTGCTCAGCTTCATTTCCCCTCTCATATAGTTCAGAACTCCCCACCTAGAGAGTGGTGATGCCCATAGTGGGCTTTCCCACACCCATTAGCTTCATTAAGACAATTCTCCTCAGGCATGCCCTCATGCCCACCCAGTGCAGGGTGTAGACAATCTCTCACAGAGACTCTTCCCAGGCCACTAGAGGTTGTGTCAGTTGAATCTTCGTATCCTTTGGATACGAGAAGGACCAAGTGTGTTGAGGGCCTTCTAGAAGAGGGACACTGCTCTTTGTCTAAATGAGCACTCGTCCTGTGGAACCTTTTGACTGTGCTGTATATCCCCAGGACTACAGAAGTGGGAAATTTACCCGGCCACCTTTGAATGTTTCTCCTTCATTCTGGACTCCTCCCTCTTCTTTTCTAAGGACACAACTATGCCCAACTGACCAGCTTTCTGTCAGAGCCAGCCATGCCATCTTATAGGCACTCTGTCTGCTCTTGTATGGATGTCACCCCAGTCACACTAGTCTGATAGAAGCATCTCTTTGCTTTTCCTCCCAACTCCCATCCTCACCACAGGCAGTGTTACATTTTATCAGTTCCAAAGCAACACATCTTTAAAAAAAAAAAAAAACATTTCACATCCCTAAAATCAGAATGTGTCTTAAAAGAAATGACATCCTACAAGTATTACCATCCAGCTGGAAGACAGAAGAACCCTCACGGGACCATTACTTCCATGCTCTGATAAGCCCACAGGAGCACCTGCGCAAAGTAGCAGCTCCAGGTTTGAAGTAAGAAGCCCCTGGCGATGGTAAGCCGGACCTCTCTCTAGGTGGCTCAGTACTGTGGTGTGCTTTAGTACCAATGCACCTTGTGTCCTGACACAGGAGACAGCTTGATCACGTTACTAATCTCGATTTGTATTTTAATCTATCACAAAGGACAAAACAATGTGCCTGCTTCTAGATTCGTCTGAATCCATGCTCCCTGCTCATTCAGGACCGAGAGAACCCATGGCTCAGAACATGTGTAAAATAGCTTTTCTCTGCATTTTTAAGGGCTGCCATATAAATATTTCAACTTTCCATCAGTGCTCCGACAAGGGCTTATTTATTTTTGGTAATTACAGCTTATCCAAGTTATATGCCCTTTGGTGTGAGACTGTCCACTGGAGAGCCTGCAGTTTCTGAAGATCCATGAGTTATTGTCGGGAGCAGGGCAGGATGACTGCAGGCTATTCGTAAGTGCAGCATCCTCAGATGCATCTCTCTGCCCTCTTCAGCTGATTCAAGCCATCCCTCACTTCCTAAGTGCAGGGAATTTATCAAGCACAGAGCAAACCTTATATATCGCTTCGAGAGTGAGCATGGGTGTGGGCGCATATGTGTGTATGGGGGGGCTGTACAGAGAGGGGGAGGGAGGGAAGAAGAGGGTGAGAGGAAAGAGAGGGAGGGGAGAGAGAGGGGGAAGAGAGGGAGGGAGGGAGAGGGAGGGAGGGAGGGAGGGAGGGAGGGAGGGAGGGAAGGAGGGAGAGGACTTAGTTTGTGTGGAGCTCAGAGAATAATTGCAGAACCCCTTCAACCACTTTGATCCCAAGGATCAAACTCAGGTTATCAGACTTGATACAATCACTTTTACCAAATTTGAGCAATCTGTCAGTCTACCTTTTCCACTTCTAAGCTGAATTCTTATTTTGAATCCTTTCCTTTTAAAGAAAGGAAAAATTTGTTGCCTGCCCCCACCCCCACCCCCCAACCCTCCATTGTTTCTTGATGACACTGGAACTGTCCTCAGAAGCAAGCTATTTTTTCATACACTGAAACTGCATGCCCTGGGTAGGACTGCACAAAACACTACAATGATCAGGTTGGAAGCAGAGGACAAGCGCTGGGCTAGACTGCTGGTGATGGTCTCCGGAGGGAGGGAGGGAGGAGGAGGGTGTGCGAACCAGGTGCTTGCCAGCCCAGCCTATGGATTCTCATCCTTACAGCCTTCTGCTGGCTACCACTATGGTGAACACTTTCCACTTCTGTGTCTCTTTTCCTTCCTCCTTTCTTTTTCTAGATCAGGGTCTCACTGTGTAGCTCTGGTCAATCTAGAACTCATTATGTAGATTAGGTTGGCCTTGAGATCACACACATTGGCCAGACGCTGCCTCTCAAGTGCTGGTTTTAAAGGCAGGTGCTATCACAATTGGCTTTGTCCTTGTTAAAATAATAGGTGGACAATAGGAAATATATACCTGGGGGCTGGCAAGGTGACTCAGTGGGTAAGGCATTTGGCATCTGATATTGCAAGTGAGATAACCTGAGTTTGATCCTAGGACCCATGTAAAGGTAGGAGAGGACAGACTCTTACACATTGTCCTCTGACCTCTGACCTCCAAATACATACAGCAGCAGGAATGTGTGTGCTCACACACATTTGTATGCATACAAATTTTTTTAATCTAAATAAAATTTAAGAATGAGATTATAATATTACACACATGTATATTCAATCTATTACCCTTTTCTGCAAAGATTTATAGCCCAGATTTCTTTCTAGGCTCAAGTCATTCTTTTAAAATAGTTCATATGGGCTATAGAGAGCTTGTTTCACATTTGAGCATCCTCTGTAGGGATCTAGCCAGGGTCCATCCCTTTTTTCTCTGTTTGCAAAAAAAAAAAAAAATCCCCTGTGTACAGCTAACTGATGGTTGCTGACAAGAATAAGAGCCCACCTCACACAATTTATTCCTGTGTCTGGTTGTCCTTCCAGATCTCCTCTCATTAGTTCTTTCATTGCTTTACCTCAGTTATCTTTCTTCCTTCCTTCCTCCCTCCCTCCCTCCCTCCCTCCCTCCCTCCCTCCCTCCCTTCTATGGTGTGTGTATATGTGTATGTATGTGTGTGTGTGTGTGTGTGTGTATGGATGTGTATATGTGTATGTGTGTGTATGAGTGTGTGTATCTGTGTGTGTCTATGTGTGTCTGTGTGCGTGTGTGCATGCATGTGGAAGCCTGAGGTATCTTCCTCAATTGCTCTCCATTATACTTGTTGAAACAGGGTCTCTCATGTAGAGCTCACTGATTGGCCTAGACTGACAGTGAGCCTCAGAGAATCTCCTGTCTTCACTCTCCAGGCCTGAAGACACACAGACGCTGATACAGTCAGCTTTTAATATGTGTGCAAGATTCTTATGCCTGTGCAGCAAATACTTAACCAACGGAGCCACCTCCCCACTGAATTACAGTTACATAGTAGGTTTCCTCCGTGGTGTCAAGGAATTAAAGATACTTTTTCCCCTAGATTTCTAATTTTCCTTTTCTGTTCTTAGGGTAATATTAGCTGGGTCTTTACAACTCTATTGTTGAAGTATTATTTTCCTGGGAAGCCATTTCTCACACAATTCCATGCTTCTGCAAATTGCCCATAATTGGTTAATTTTTAGGAAGTGCTAATATGATCTTCAAATAGATAAGATGTGGTTTAGAATGTTCCCAGGTGTATTGTGTTGTGACTATTTCCTTGCTTTCATTTAGAATACAAAGATCTTCTTGCAGAGATCGGCTTTACAAAACAATGGAATGACATGCAACAAATTCAGGAAGTGTAAAGTCAGGGCAGGGTGCAGTCAATTCCCAGAACAATGGGATGATGATCCGTATGCTTTAACTCAGTGGTTCTCAAGGGGCTGCATATCAGATTATGATTAATAATTATAGCAAAATTATAGTTATGAGTAGCAGCAAAATAATTTTATGGTTGGGGGTCACCACAACAAGAGAAACTATTAAGGGGTCACAGTGTTAGGAAGGTTGAGAATCACTGCTTTAACTCATGGAGTTGCAGCATATATTATACCCTCAAAGAATTAAAATGCTAAAACCCCCTTTCCAACAGTGCTGAGTCCCCAGCTATTCAACTATTCAAAACTACTTTTGTTTTCAAACGTATGGGACACATCCATTAAATTAAAAAAAAAAGAATAAAGTCAATTTCTATGGATTATTTTGTAATGTACCTGGGTTCACACACACTAGGGTTCACTCACACAAGCAGTTGCTAGCATGAGGGGTTGTCTACACTAGGGTCACCCACACTAGGGTTCATCATCACTAGGATTCACCTAGTGTGGGAGTCACTTGCACTAGACGTCATCAGCACGAGGGCTCACCCTCACTAGAGTCACCTGAACTGAGCTAGGGGTCATCTGAAGCACGTTAGTTGACTTCCTATTTGTATTGCTTTCTCCATACTTCCTGCCCTACTATCCTTTCTCCTTTAAAAAACATTTCTTATTACATATATGCATTTAGTTCTGTGTGTTTGTGTGTGTGTGTGTGTGTGTGTGTGTGTGTGTATATATATATATATATGCATGTATGCACCATGGTCAAATAAAACACAGTGAGAAGACTATCCCCCGCCCCCCACAGTCATCCTGAGTTTAGAAATGAGATAAAGAACAGGGGACTATGGTTGGATGAACTAAGGGGGGCATGACCAGGTCTCAGATTTTCCTGAGAATTGTGTGTCTCCTCTCATGCTGGCCACTGGGTAGGTATGTGTATTTGGTGTGTTAGGTATGTTGGGTGTGTGTATGTGTGAAAATATAATGAAGTGACCATGGACTTCAGTATATAACAGCGATGCTGGGAACCATGTCCCAGTGTTGCCTTGTAGGAGACACAGGGTAAGCGCAGCCTCTGGGGGACCTGAGGATGTGGCCTCCTTTAGCCACGTCAGAAGAGGGGAATCCCGAGAACAGGTGAGCACTGAGCATGGTCAGGGAGTGCTGTGTAGTAGCATTCGTTCAGGTTAAATCTTTCATTGTGGTGAGAAGCTGGTCAAGAGGATGCCCTACAAGGAGGTGAACCATTCCACCCTGCAGAGTTGCTCTTTAAGGTCAGAAGTGAAACAACTCAGAATAACTTCAGGAAGTCCCTGGAACGGAGCAGATCCACTAGGCCCTTCCCTCTGTGGATCACTCCCAGACAGGCTGCTGCCTAGAAGACTGACTGACAATGTAGAAGAAGTAGAGACCAATTGAGCTACCCAGACACTCTCCAACATGTGGAGCTGCCCACAGCCTGTGCAGTGTGCTCCAGGCTCCCAGCTCTCATGAGCCAGAGTGGGCTTTGGGGATGCAGCTGTCTTTGAGTCACTTCTGGTCTAGTGAACAACCCCAACAAAACTCACTGTTTCACCAAGTGGACTTTGGTGGGATCTGAACTTTGGTCTCTCATTGGTTCCCTATCTGGGAGTGAGTAAACACTTGTTCCTATCTCCTTAGGAACGGTGTCACAGAACAGGAAGGCATTTCCTCCTCTGCCTGAGGTCAGGGCACTCTTGCTCTGAGATGTTGAAGGGTTGACACTATTCCTATAAAAGGATGGGGTGGGTTTCATAAAGAGGCAGGCCAGTGGACCAGCATCTGCTGTCTCCCCTGTGGAGTCCCAAGCAGCAGAGAGCTGGCCTGTGTCATCAAGAGCTGCCACAGAGCAGAGGTTAGACCTTCCGTTCGTTTCCTTTGAGATGTCTTTCTCAGAGTTCCCTGCTAGTCACCTGACGTTTCCTGTTCCCGCTTCCAGCCCAAGGCTCTTTCTTCTCCTACCACAGATTAGAGAATCAGCTGGAACCTACTGTGTGCAATGGAGAAAGGAACCTCAGGATAAACGCTCTGCCTCAATGACCCAGAAAGGGTGATTTTAGGCCTAACTCTCACCTGGTTGCTCTAAGGGCCCAGGTTACAATCAGAACAGTTGTTTTCATTAATATACCTTTTATTTATTAATTATTTTGGAAGTCAGGGTCTAATACAACAATTCTCAACATGTGAGTCATAACCCCCCATAGGGATCACATATCAGATATTGTGTATATCAGATATTTACATTATGATTTATAACGGTTGCAAAATTCAAAATTACACTTAAGTACCAATGAAAATAATTTTATGGTGGGGGGGGTCACCACAACATGAAGAACTAACTGTATTGAAGGATCTTAGTATTAGGAACGTTGAGAACTGCTAGTCTAATATGTAGTCCAGACTGGCTTCACACTCATATGTAATTGAGGATTACCTTAAAATCCCAATTGTCCTGTCTCCTCCACCTCCCAAATGCTGGAGTTTACAGGTAGGTGACCATACTCTGCGTGTGTGCTAGGATGGAACCCAGAGCTTAGTGCATGGTAGGCAAGTACTTTACCAACTGAGGCATACCCCCAACCCATCAGTAATACCCCTCCACACTTTCTCTCTCTCCCTCCATCCTGCTTTGTGTTTTTGAGACAGAATCTTACTTACTTATATTTTGTTTCTGCTTTTTGGTTTTGTGGTTTCTTTCTTTCTTTCTTTCTTTCTTTCTTTCTTTCTTTCTTTCTTTCTTTCTTTCTTTCTACTAGGGATTGATTGAACCCAGGGCCTTGGACATAATAGGCAAGTACTTTGTCATTGAGTTACCCCAAGGCCTGGTGCATCTATAATTTCTAAGACGTCTATAAACTTTTTTTCTACCAGATCATTGTGTCTGCGCTTTAAGGAAAACTTATACAAAAATCTGTTGCCAGAACAAAAGAGAGACATAAAACAGACATAGCAGTGGGCACCTGGAGAGGCTGTGAGGTCAGGAGTAGCAGTGGGCACCTGGAGAGGCAGTGAGGTCAGGAGTGAGGGGACCTTTCCCCCAAATGCCTGAGGGCTCTGGGAAGGGCTGTTTTCCTGCAAGCAAGCAAGCTAGACACTGGTGAGTCAGGTCTGATGCTGCCACCCAAGGGCTCTCGAGCAGAGCACGTGCAGAGGGTCATGTCTATCCCAGGTCACCTGTCTTTTCCAGGCTGTTGGCGTCACCATCAAGCTCACATGACCCTCCGTCAAGACAGCCCTGCCCTTGGCACCCTGCTCACTTTCTGAGTCTTTGTCCCACGATGTCACTCTCATGGCTGCTCCTGCTCTCCAGGCCTAATCAAGTTAGTATAGAAGCACTCAAGCCCCAGATGTTGGAGGCCCAATGTCTAATGATGCTTGATTTATCTTCATACTATCTATTGAGAATTTGATTACATATGCTGTAGAGAACAAGTTAAAATGCCCAGTGATAGGCCCAGAACCTGATGTATAAATGCCATTCTAAAGTAAAAAAAAAAATCTAGGTTCTTTGGAGAAATGTTACCAGAGTTCAGAAAATGCCATCTCATGATGCCACAATGCAAGGACATATCAATAAAACAAGACGGGGCTTCAGCTGCATAGCAAAAGATCACAGGAGCCAATGGGAGAGAGCTCCCAGTAGCCAATGCACAAAGATCTTTTGTCCATATTGACATAATTAAATAGCTGAATAAACTGATAATCAGAAGTAACATTACAGCTCGTCCTTGTGAGAGAATGCCAGTGAATAAATGTAGAAGAAGGAAGGAAAAGAAGATTCATCCTTTGCACACAATTGCACTGATTAAAGCAGAGCCATTCTACTGCTAGACTCTGTGAGAGAGTTAAGAGAGGAAGATGTCTCCATGGTCTCAAGGTAATTCTCCCTGAAGAAATTAATCACAAACAGGAAAAGTGGTAATGCTGTAGTGAAGAGAGTTGACAGAGACCACTGTAAGTCATTTGAGAACACCTTCCCCCCCCCCCCCCCCCCCCCCCCGTGACAAGTCACAGTGACTACAAGTGCTCCCTAGGAGGCACTGAGAAGGGTGGATCACTCAGTGGAGTGGCTCCCCAAACTGTGTAGTAGTATTACTGTAATCATCATCCTACAAAACTTCCTACCACTATTCTTCAGACGCCCAGCCTCGTGAAAGACAAGGAAGGACAGAGAAACCACTGTGGACTCAAGAGCAAAGGAGACTTGCCAGCTAAAGTAGCGTGCAAGCTAGAATGCTGAAATTGAGCATCAGGTTACAAAGTAGTGCATCCTTGGGGGCTGGAGAGATGGCTCAGCAGTTAAGAGCACTTGCTCTCGCAGAGGACTTGGGTTTGGTTCCCAGAATCCACATGGTAGCCCACAACCATTCTAACTTCAGTTCAAAGGATCCAATGCCCTTTCCTGTCATCCCCAGGCACCAGATATGCATCTGGAATGCATTCACATACACAGGCAAAATACATACATAAGATGAAAAAAATAAATAAACCTAAAAAACGATGTAAAACAAGAAAGTAGTGTATCCAAAGGAGGCCTGTAATTTGGTTAAAGAGCTTTTTAAGGTTATTCTTTCAGTTTTGGTATTGGAGAGATGGTTGGGTCTACTGTGACTATACGGGAGTGTAGGCGAACAATACATGGAAATTCCTTGTACAGACTTTGTGACCCAAAGCCTAAAATTATTTCCAATTCACAAAGTTTAGAAAGAAAGTGACAAACGTCCTATGGGTTCATTTAAGTACTGAGCAGACTAGTGAGATGTAGAAAGATATGGAATATCTCCAGCATGATACTGAGGCAAGAAATATGTACAGGAGCAAAAGATGGAACCAAGGAAGCTAAGAGTAAGCAAGAAGTTCTATCTAAGCTAATGGTTCTCAGTCTTCCTAATGCCCTGACCCAACAGTGCCTCATCTTATGGTGACGCCCAAATGATAAAATTATTTTCACTGCTTCTTCATAACTGTTATTTTTGTGCTGTTAGGAATCATAATGTAAATATCTGATATGCCGATAGTCTTAGGCGACCCCCGTGGAAGGGTTGTTTGACCTCAAACAAATAAAAAAAAGCCAGGACCCACAGGTTGAGAACCGCTATTCTAAGCCAAGGTGGTTGTAACATAATGTAGAGAGTGAACCCTACCCAGCTGACTTAGCCAAACTCTTTCATGAGGATTTGCACGCATGTTAAGAGACGGGATGGATGTGATACACAGTAGATGGGAATACAGTTGCCAGGACTTGTGGAGATTGTGCAAGTGAGCAATCTAGATGACTGAATTTCACCTGAGCAACCAGCTGTGCACAGTGAACCACCATTGGAGTGGAAATGGAATGCCTTTGGTGGGGAGAACCAAGGGAAGCAGTCTGTTAGGGTCAGGCTGGTGGCAAGGCAGCTGAGGGGCATTCAGGTGGAATCCCTTTGAAGACAGTTACACATGAGTGCCATTATGGTAGCATTGATGGTGGAAGTTGCAGGAATGGGTGGAAACACCCAGGAAGTTGGAAGATGGATGATGAGTCTCTGGTTAATCTTCATCTCTCTCTCTGCTACCTGACTGTGTATTATGCAATTGCCCGGCTGTCTCATCTCCTGCCGCCGTGTCTTCCCTGCTATGATGGGCTGTATTCCCTCCAACTGTGAGCAAGAACAAACTCTTCTGAGGAACTCCAACCATGGCTGGAGGAAGCAGAGCCTTGGGAGAAGACAGCAGCAGGGAAAGCCAATGGAAAAATGGGGAAGTGGGAGGGAGAGAGTGGCTCGCATTTGTAGCAGATGCAGGGAGTACCAAATACTCTTGAAAAAAACCAGGCTAGGGAAGAAAGAAGACAAATGACTAGAGGGGAGCTTAAGGTCACAGGGGTCATTCACACCTGTCTGTAAACTGGTTTGTACCAGGTGCTTCTTTGACATTCATTATGCTGCACACACTGATTCTTTCAACCTGGAGGTCTTGCCTATAGGTTTGGAATGTGTGTGCCCAACCTTACACCTACCTACAGAGGGCTAAACTGAAGTTCACATGAGGAACGTGACTTCTGCTGTGATTTACCTTTGGGACATGAAGATGGACATCTCAAGTCATCTGACCTATTCTTACAGGAGGCCTGATCTGGAGCTACACAGATGTGATGTCAGGCTCTTTTGTAACCCTTCCCTGGAGGTGATATGATTCTGTGGCTACATTTCGTCCTTGCTCCAAGAGCCTAGCGTAGAACGTTTCGAGGCAGCTTCTGAGTCTGATTAGAAGTTGTGCTGGAGGGCCAGCAGCTGCAGCCACCAGGGACCCGCTCAGTGAAGCTCATATCTTCTCCATGATTACATGTGCCAAAACCTTCCCATTTTGCATTCAGCTAGCATTTACAACCTTTAAATATTAATACTCATTAATATTGATGTTTGAGTACCAAATCAGTTTAGCTTCCAAGAAATTACTAGATTTTTACATCAGCCATTCATTCATTTACCTAATATACATTGATTAAGTGCTAGGTGATGTTCAAGGCAGCCTGACAGGGCCGGAGAAACCTGGAAAAAATAAATAAGACCTACTTCCTGACTTCATGTCGGTGAGCCACATGTACTTACCTACAACCAACACATAAGATAAGGAAGGCATGTAGAAATACGTATACACCTGTGTGCATATATATAGATACATACTTATTTAAGCCAAATATTCCTTTCCTCAAATTTTTGGGACAAAAAACTTTCAGATAGCCGGGCGTGGTGGCGCATGCCTTTAATCCCAGCACTCGGGAGGCAGAGGCAGGTGGATTTCTGAGTTCGAGGCCAGCCTGGTCTACAAAGTGAGTTCCAGGACAGCCAGGGCTAAACAGAGAAACCCCGTCTCAAAAACCAAAAAAAAAAAAAAAAAAAAAAAAAAAAAAAAAAAAAAACCAAAACTTTCAGATTTCAGATATCTATTTTTTTCTTTAGATTTCAGGATGCTGCTGTGTATATAAGACATCTTAGGGACAAGACCTAAGTCTTAAACACAACATTCTTCAATGGCTCGTGTACATTTACAGTAGCAATGCAAAGCCTAAAGGTACTTTTTGTTATTGTACATAGTATTGCTAGGTAGCGCTTCCTGCTCATAAACTCATTACACAGCTGAGGCAGGCCTTAAATTTACAAGGATCCTTCTGCCTGAGCCTCCACAGTGCTGGGATTACTGGTATGTGCTGTGCTACATGCTAAGCTGAAGGTAGTTTAACATACTAGTTCTCGCACACCATCACTGATCGCAACTCATTTGTATGTCAAGTATGGAACTTTCAGATTCTGGAGTATTTCCGATTACATAAAATTGAACACTCACATTTTCCACTTAGATATAGGGGTGGGGGATGAGCATAGGAGAATCCACAGCCCTGTCTTTTACATGTGACCATAATACATAGAGTGTAAAAGGGAGAGCCCCGAGTCCAGAAGGATGAACAATAATGGCATGTCTTGGTAGATGATGGAGGAAGGGCCTTAGAGACAGACACAAGAAATAATGTACTGTGCTGGACATAAAAATGGAAAAAACAGCAGCTAGCACAGCCACCTGCTTCATCTGTCATGCCCTGTCATGTGAGCCATGTGTGTAGAGGTGTCTGGAGGAGAAGCTACAGACAGTTGTGGGGGTTGGGAGGAGGATCCGATGTCCCGAGGGCTGTGCTAAGTGGTCTGGATGGTGATCAGCAAGAGATCTGGGAGTTTTAGATGAGGGTGGACTTGTCCTGTGATTTAACCAGTGTCGTCACAGTTAGCAGGCGACAGACCAGAAGAGGTGGGATGAGATGAGTGGATGCAGGCACAGGAGCTTTTCAACTCTTCAGACAAGTGCAGAAAGGTGACTGAAAATAGCTAAGTAGCCGGACTGAGGAGAGATCTCTGGGCAAGGGCATCTTGGCAACACTGTACCTGGGGGTTGCTGGCAGTGAGGGACGGTACTTCTCTAGAAGGGTATACTCAGTCCCAAGTGCACCCATGCAGAGGTGACTAAAAGACAGCTAGACACTGAACTAGAACCTTGGGCTAGTGTGGGCCTGAGACAAAGAAGATGAGGAAGGAAGCCTATTTCATTCATTACCTACCAAAATCATTCCAGAACTCTCCCTTCCTTCCCATTGGCCCTAGATTTCCACATGGACAGATGGGCGGGGGGCACACAGAAACAGTTCTCTCTCTCTCTCTCTCTCTCTCTCTCTCTCTCTCTCTCTCTCTCTCACACACACACACACACACACACACACACACACACACATACATGTACACACATACTCCAGCCACAAAAGTCTGAAAATACAAGAGGCTACTTAAGCATGTGTGCTAGGCCATGAAAGCAGTTTCTGGAGTGTGAGGTGTGGTTTGTATCCCTGCAGTGGGGGCTTCTCATCAACCTAGCTGATGACCCTGGATGGCCAAGAAACAGACAAACAAATGGCTTTGCAACAGACGGCCCCCCATTCCATCATATACCTCCAGAAGGCAGTTAAAATGCCCGTGTTTCCATCCCACTCTGTCCACCGCTCTCAGGTGGGTCACTGTGACCTAGGACTGCCTCTCAGCTAAGATCCAGCCATCATCCCCAAGTCTCCCCCTCTCCTACCGAAGAGCTTCTGTAGGACTTGGCCGTCATAGAGATCTTCAGCGAGGTCCTTCACGATGATTCTTTCTCCCACCAATACGTCATTGATCCAGTCGATGAGCACCTGCAGGGACAGTGTGGGAGTCAGAGAAGCGCTGCTACACATCTGTTTGGAAACTAGCTTTCCTATGCTAGATAGTTAAAATCAGCAGAGCAGGCCTGGGACCAGTGTGCTGTGGTAGATGTGAGCCCCAGTACCCCTGTGCATTTGCAGAGTGCTTCAGCTAGTTTGCTGTCGACTGGACATAAGCTAGAGTCATCTGAGAGGGAAGCTCAACTGAGAAAGTGTCTCCAGATGATCTGGCTATGAGAAGCCTATAGGATATTTTCTCAATTAGTGATTGACTTGGAAAAGGCAAGGCTCATTATGGGGGTGACCCCTCTAGGCTGGTGGCCCTGGGTTCTATAAGAAAGCAGGCTGACCAAGCCAATGAGAAGTGGTTCTCTATCAGTTCTTGCCTCCAGGTTACTGCCTTGTTTGAGTTCCTGTCCCGACTTCCCTCAGTGTTGGACCACCAACTCTAAGCTAAAATAAACCCTTGCCTCCCCAAGTTGTTTATGACCATGGTGTTTTATGACAGCAATAGAAACCCTAACTGAGACATGAGGGGTTAGCCCTTCTAGTGTGGGCAGTATTGGTGACTCTGATGGCCTTCCCTGTCCCTGCCAGGCCTTTCTCCAAAGGGAAAGGCTTAATACCAGGAAGAGTATAGACTCTAGAGTCATGCAAATGGGTCAAAACCCAAGTCTTACCTACTGACTTTTTTGTGTACCACTGTCTTCTACAACTGTGTGCACATGTGTCTGCACCCCTCTGATGACCATGACATAAGTGTGCCTGGCCCTCTATGAACTGTGGTTGACTTACAGCCCTGTGCATGTGCACACTCTTGTCATCTCTGAACTTGTACATGCTCATCTCTGTCATCTGAGTCTGAGGCAAGCTAGTTACTTCTTTGAGCCTCTGGTTTCTGATCTCTAACACTGTGGACCAAAGTACTCCCTGAGTTAGGTAACTGAAAAGAATTGCCTATGACAATGGCCAAATACTCCATGGAAGACAGATCTTAGCATATCAAACACTCTCCCTTTATTTCCTGTCAGCTAGTTATGTTGTACTCACAGTCAGGAAGCACAGCAAGATAGATTCTGGTGTTCAGCCTGCTTTCTTCTCCTTTTTTATTTTGTTTGGGACCTCAGCTCCCAGAACAGTGCTGCCCACACCCAGAGTGGGTCTTCCTAAATTAATATAACTTAGATAACTGCTTACAGGCATGCCCAGAGATGTGTTTGCATAGTCATTCTAAATCCCATCAAGTTGACAATCAAGAGTAATCATCACCAGGTCCTACCCAGGCAGAGAGCACACAGAAGTAAGCAGCAACGAATAGATGCTCCCCTACAGCCTTGCTTTTGAGGAGTCTCTGAAGAGAAGATGATGAGAAGGTCTGTCGTGAAGACTAGGATTTCATATCCATAGCACGCTGGGCTAGACATTAGGGATATGATGATTCCAAAGAAAGGAAAGTCTCTAACCCCAAGAAGTTCATGGGCTAGAAGGCTAGAAGAGAGAGAAGGGGGAAGAGGGCCAGCACAGCACTCAAGAGCTAAAGCCAAGGGGCCATTGCTCTACAGAGAGGCTGCATCACAGCATGGCCATTAGAAAGGTCTTCTTGAAGGATGTGGTGTGCAGGAAAGCCAAAGGCAATCCAAATGGAGGGAGCGGCCTATGCAGAGGCCTGGGGACAGGGAGTGCTGCAGCTAGAGACCAGCTGTCCCTGTGTCACTACAAAGATTATCTGAGGCTGAAGAGAGAGAGCCAGAGCAAAGACTCAACTCCCTTCTGAGGGCTCTGCAGTTGATAGAAAACTACAGACAGGCTTAGAGCAGGAAGACTTAGAGCAGGAAGACACTGTAAGTGGACTCCTGGACTGGTTATTCACTGTTCTGTTTTTAAGTGAAGCTTGGGAACAAACAGGAGGGACATAGGTCAGGGGACAAGAGGAGTTACTACATGATGGTCAAAGTGTTACATACAACATATATCTCCCCCATTTCCCACTCCCTTCCTTATTCCAGGCTGGCCTCAAACTCCATGTCACTCAGGGTGATCTTGGATTTCGGATTCTTCTGCCTCCACTTCCCAAGTGCTGGGATTACAGGCATGTGTCACTGTGATGGGAACAGAACCCGGAGCTGTGTGCATGCTAGGAGAGTACTCTGCTAACAGAGCCACAGTCCCAGCCACCAATTCCATCTCTCTAAAACAGGCAATAAACAAATCGCTTGGCCTCCCGAGACTCTGTTTCCTCACCTGGAGAACGGGGCTGTTTCTAATTTTGACTTTACAAGTTCCTTTGAGGAACTGTGACATGACATTGTCCTCCTTGCCGTGGCCTTTGTCTGGTGCCTTCTCGACTCTGCCAAGGCCGGAAGGCTGTGGGAAAGTCTCCTAGAACCTGTTCTTACTGGTTCTTACCTTCATCAGCTCTTGAAGTTTGGGGTCATTGCGTGAGTTTGGATCGACCATTGTCCGGACCTCATTCTCCTCTGTAAAAGGAAACAGGGTCTCTGTGTTGAATGCTACCTACTGCACAAGGAAGCTTCTCTCACAGAGGTTGAGAGCAGCTTCGGCCTAACTGGCTAAGGAGAAGTCACTGTGAGCGTTCAGCCCCAAGGGAACACTGAGGAAGAGGGGACGACAATGATGTTCCGGTGGATAGCTCCACAGCTGTGCATATATGGGCAGCATTGGATTTAAAAAGAAGAGAAGGGAGAAGGAATGAGGTTGAGAAGGAGGACATGTTGGGGAGATTTTGGAGTTAGAGGAAAAAATAGAAGGGATGCAATCCTATTTCATTACATACATGTATGGAATTCTCAAAGAATAAATTCTTAAAGTTAAAGAAAAAAAAATCCTAAAACTAAAAAGAGAGCAAGAAGAAGAAAAGGAGTCTGGTGGGGGTGCCTAAGCTGTGGGCTCTAAGCTATTCCAGAGACAAGAAGGACATTTACCCAGTAGAGTGTCCTCGGGGTCCAGCTCGAAGGAGATGGGGCTAAGAGGGAGGTTGATGGCGTTCATTCCTTCCTCCTGGAACTCCGATACTGAAAGACAAGGAAGGGCCTGGTCACATGCTGGGAAGGATGGATGAGGTGGAAGAGGACTCTACAAAGTTCATGGCCAACACCGATGCTTCTCCTTCCTCCGTCAGCTGGCAGTCGCTCCCCAGTCTGCCATCAGTCCCTAGTCTGCCATCGGTCCCCTGTGGCTTTCCTTTTTTTTTTTTTTTTTGGTTTTCGAGACAGGGTTTCTCTGTATAGCCCTGGCTGTCCTGGAACTCACTTTGTAGACCAGGCTGGCCTCGAACTCCGAAATCCGCCTGCCTCTGCCTCCCGAGTGCTGGGATTAAAGACATGCGCCACCACGCCCTGTGGCTTTCCTAAGGCAGCCTAATTGCCCCTTTAATCTCAACTTTCTGGCTGTCATCCTTCTTGCTTTCCTGAGAAAAGAGGAGTCATTAATGCAGAGATCCATCTTCTCCTAGAGAAGATTCTAGAACAAACAGGAGTAGGGTGAGCACAGCAGCTCCCTGAGGCCTCTGTCTTTGGCATCAGTTTGTCTTTCCTCCAGGGCTCACTGTGTTTCCTCACTGTGGACGGGAGGAAGGATGTCGTCCATTTCAGCCTATTGTCCCCTAAGCCCTTTCCGTGTGCCATCCTCTGCCCTCTCTGAGACATTCTTCGGATGATCCTTCCTCTCTATCCCTAGCTGCTGTGTGGGAGCATCCAGGGCACTGGGCTCTCGTTAGGGCTCCTCTGCTCCCATGAACCGTAGGACTAGGTCCTAGCACTTCCAATTTATAGTCCTGTAACCTCAGCTGAAAATGAACTTCCAAAATGTGTGTGTATGTTTGTGTGTGTGTGTGTGTGTGTGTGTGTGTGTGTGTGTGTGTATGTGTGTGCATGTGTATGTGCATGTGTGCGAGCATGCATTCGTGTTTGTGGGATATGGAAGTCAGAGGATAACTTGTAGGAGTAGCTTCTCTCCCTCTATCATAAGGAACACAGGGGTTAAACTTAGGTCAGCAGGCTTGGCAGCATACACCACTACCCACTGAGCCATCTTGCCAACTAATTTCTTTTCACTTCTCAAATACTGGATATCTACACTACAATTTAGCAACAGAAATGTAAGAATGGGTTAGTGATCTACTCCCCACTCCTTCAAGTGCACACCCCCACACAGACTTTGGGCAGGGGTTGGGGGCAAGATTCCTACTCCTAAGCCCAGTAGTGCAGGAAGAGCTTGCTGTTGACCCTGCGTTCCTCCTCCTAAAAGCTGGACCTCACTCACATCCTCTCACAAGGGTCATTTTCTCCAAGGGTGCTGGTCACCGCTAATTCAGTGGCAGCAATCAACCTTAATGAAAGCTGGTAAGTGGTGGCCCACGCCTTTAATCCCAGCACTAGGGAGGCAAAGGCAGGAGGATTTCTGAGTTCGAGGCCAGCCTGGTCCACAGAGTGAGTTCCAGGACAGCCAGGGCTACACAGAAAACCCTGACTTGGAAAAATAAATAAATAAATAAATAAATAAATAAATAAATAAATAACTCGAAAAAGCAATATAAAAGCAACGACCTATTTTTTTCTTATTTATTTATTTATTTATTTATTTATTTATTTATTGTCTCAGTTCTCCCTAGTTGCAGTCTAGACTCTGGAGAATTCTGATGCACAGGGGGCTACTTACCTACTTGTAGTTAGATAGGGAATGAGTTGGTGACACCAAGAACCAGAAGGAAGTGTTACCTTAAGGGGAAACTAACATTAGGAAGCCCTGGCCAGTTGACTCTTATATGTACGTTGTATGAGTGTATGTATGTATGTATATATGCTGGTGTGCATGCCTTGCATACAGTCCACAGAAGCGAATATCGGATGTCTTCCTCTGTAGCTCTCTGCCTTATTCCTTTAAGATAGCTTAGGTCTCTCATTGAGCCTGAGGCTTCCATCCCCAAGTGCAGGGGTTACAGGCAGGTAGAGGTCTGCTCACTTTCTGTGGGCACTGGTGAT
The DNA here is from genome assembly GCA_902729485.2 of Mus minutoides. Taxonomy (NCBI): domain Eukaryota; kingdom Metazoa; phylum Chordata; class Mammalia; order Rodentia; family Muridae; genus Mus; species Mus minutoides. Next base: position 1,124,324 of record LR749751.1, read on the forward strand.
TCAACCTCAGATCCTCATGCTTATGGAGTAAGTGCTCTTACCCACTGAGCCATCTCCTCATTCATGGGAGCAGCAGGCTTTTAACGTTCCTTAGGACCTTACCCAGCTCTTGACTCCAAACTCATCCAACTGCCCATCTGTATAATTCTGCATAAAACAGCAGAAAAATACCGGTGACTTTAAACACATACTCTGGGGATCTGACAGGCGATGGAAATGTTTAACTGTGGATGAAAGGCTGGGCTTTCTGAAGGCTGGGACTCCTGACTTCTTCTGACTTCTCTGCTTGTCTGTCTGCAAGTCTGTAGGGGTCTACACAGTCTTTTAAATTTCAACGAATGAAGCACTCACTTCCATAGCTACACCAAACACATTTTAAGTCTCAAAGGTTCCTGATGTCTATGGCTCTCACAGCACCATGATGCAACATTTCCCACACAGAAAATCCAATTGTCTGACTGCTTTTAGGAGATCCTTTTGGCCTACACATTGAGAATGTCCATGTGAAAAGTCCAGCCAGGCCCAATGGATGAACCTCTGATTACATTACCAGTCTCCTGAGATCTCAAATGTAGACATCAAAGACAGAATTTGAAATTCAACATCCTCATGCCCACCACAACCATGCAAAAACAAACCCTCTCTCCCTATCTTCCTCCTCCTCAGTAAGAGGTACCACTGTTTATACCAAGCGTGTCCAAACTGCTGTTCAAGGTTTCTCATGGGTGTTCACCAGCTATTTGTGATCCAAGGTAGTTATGGATATGGTCCGACATAGAATTGTAAACTTACTTAAAACATGATGAGATATGTGTTTATCTGTATGTGTGTATATATATATATATATATATATATATATATATATATATATATATATATATATATATATATATATATATATATATATATATATATTCATGTACCATGTACATGCCTGGTACCCATGGGTGTCAGATCCCCTGAATGGAATTACAGGTAGTTGTCAGTCACCATAAGGGTGTTAGGAATTGAATCCAGGTCTTTCAGTAGAGGAGCCAGATATCTTAATTGCTGAATTCCAGCACTTTCTGAGAATTATTCAAACAGTAATAAATAAAGTTAAAAATTTAAGCAAAGAAATGAAGCAATGAACTGGATAGTTCTGAAAAGTATAAACGGCCCATCCATATATGAAAAAATGCCCGAAATCCTTAGCCATTCAGAAAATGCAAATTAAAACTACACTGAG